>JAGSMR010000078.1:0-177500 GCA_029286605.1 Sericinus montela | reverse complement strand
TGGGTATATAAAAGTATAACAAAATAATATTATAGCATAGTTGAGTTGAGTAATGTGTTTTTATTTATTTTCAGTTAATGACTAAGTCAATCTCATTGCAATGTATTTTTTACTTGCAATTTTCAACACAAAACCTAACAGATTCAAGAGTTAAATCAGATTTACTGCATACAGCGTTTTTTATAAAGTTGTGAGGTACTCGAATATCATGTTGTGTCTTAAAATAGACATAATGGGGCAAATTTATCCTTGCACCACATGATTGAAAATCGCAAAAAAATCGAAAATCTGTTTGCTTGGAAAAGTTATGATATTTTATGGTTATAATGAAATCTTTATGTACGTATATCACATATATATCTACGTCCTCATTTTTATTTCTTAATTTTGGCCTCGCTTCGTCCACTGAAATCTGCAATTCATATCTATTTAGTATTTGTCGTGTATTCAGCAGTCTTCTCCAAAAGCAATTTCATTGCTCGTAATCCAAATGTTTCATAACTAATTTATATAAGTTATTACAATCAGAAGTATGTGGATCGGGTACTACGTTGTCGATAATTCAAGGCACCCGTGCTCTGAAAAATAAACAATGCATAAAAATTAATTAAAAAATCTGTAAACATAACCCATAAAAATCTATTCCTCCTAGTCTACATAATCTTTTTTGAACTGTATATATTACGCAAGAGATCGGTTACTATTCAGTACGATTATATCCAATACGGTTGTTGGACTTTACTTCAATATTTATTTAATCCACGAATCAATAAATTTTCGACGTCATTTGAAACACATTAGACAAATAAAACTGTACTAAAAAACTTTTTTAAAAAAATTTATCGACTTAAATACTACTTCAAAAAGAAAAACTTGCTTAGCGAAACCTGTTTCTTATTTATTTGAATAAAATTTTCTAACAAGCAGTACTGACAACTGTTACTGATGTGCATGAAATCGGTGCTAAGTGGTGTAAAATTAGTATTATTTGATATTACAAGTATGAATTTTATGTAAGAATGTATTTTATATTACATTTAAAATGGAGAGTCATATGGTAGCACCGACTTCAAACACATCAGTAAGTAGCACTTAGCGAACAAGAAATCGGTTTATCTTATGGTGAGTGTTTTTCGACGCCTGTAAGCAATTTAGTCCTATCGAACAACGTTTCGCTGGAGCTAATTTGGAACAACATGACCGGCCAGTCAGTACTGTTTCTTTTCAAGAATACCATAGCTTTCCTAGGGATTGAACTGGGGATTTCTCATTCAAATAACAAACATCTAACCATATAGCTTTCGTTGCCATTACATAAACTATTATTATTTAACATTTAAAATTTTATCCTTTTTTTACTTAAGTGATGATGTTCACTATGGCTTGCTTCTTCTTTAGTCTTAAACATAGGTATTAAATGCGCTGGCATCTCTAGTAGGTCTGTTCAAAATTGACATTGTCACTGACAGGCTGGTATAAAAAAAGAGGCCATTGAACGAACTGTCAAGACCAGTCAAGACGTTATACTTTTTTGTTATAATAATGTAGAAACATTGATTTTACACGTTTTAAAGTTGTTTTTCTGATATTATTTACTTTGTTTATGAATATTTAACAAATTGGCCGGCTAACTCTCTCAAGATGGCAGCAACGGCACACGAAGGTTCTATCGCCGAGTTAAAGGCGGAGATTGAGAGGCTTAGTCGAGAGCTTGACCAGGCCAGCAGTGAGAAGATACAATCTGCTCAGCTAGGTCTGGTGCTTCTAGAGGAGAAGAGTGCGCTGCAGCTGCGATGCGATGAATTGGAAAGCCTCTACGAGAACACTAAACACGAACTTGAGATCACCCAAGAGGTTAGATGGCCTACATACCGTCATAATTTCACTTTTCATGCATTAATGGATACATTATTCTGAAACTAACGACTTTAAAGAGATTAGAGATTTAATTTTGTGTGATTTCAGTTACTTGCAAAAAATTATAAATTCAGATATGTTTTGCTTTTCTAATCTAATGAGAATGTTTCTGGAGTTATGATCATGAGCCTTTGTTAAAAAATTGTCTTTAAAAAGTTCTCTTACCTTTTTTTATACTGCATATTTGTATATATGTAGTATTAGTTATTATAATAATATGTATTACTTAATGTGTATTATAATTCATTTACCTTGCTGTATGAGAATTAAAAACTAGAATGTTAATGGTGTCAAACACATGTTAAATCATAATATTGATTGACAGGCATTAATGAAACTGGATACAACTCAGAAGGTGACTACACAAAGTGGTATTGAACAAGAAAATGCTCTCCTTAATGAGTCCGCTGCTATGGAAAGTTCTCTCACATTGCAAATTATAGAATTAGAAGGAGAGACTAAACAGGTAAGTTTCCTAAGCATATATTTTTTATTGTAATAATTTGTTTATGCCAAGAATTTTGAATTCTTAGTCTTAACTCTTTACTCAACAACTTTTACTCACACACACTTAACTTTTCCAACTTTTGGCTTTTGAGTTTGTGGCATCACATAACAACATGTAAAAGGCCTCACACATAAAGCAGATTAGTATTTGCAGTACCCAACTTCTTGCACCTCAGTCACTGCTGCCAGTCACCAGTCTGCTGAAATTTGTTTGGCATTTTTGGTATGGTTTTCCCAACATCTGATGGTAAACAATGAATTTTTAAAAAATTTTCATGGTTGTTTCTTCCAACACCTACAAGAAGAAAGGGGATGGTATATATAACCACATGTTTTGAGCAAATAAATTGAATTTAAATATTCTTAAGTCTGTAACTGTAAGTCAATGATATCAATCATATATAAGTTCTTGTTTTTAAAAACCCATTGATATGAGCCTGCCACCTAGAGATTTAACTCGGATCGCTTGACTAGAAATCCGACCATACCAACCACTCAGCAATAATATTCTCTATTAAGGAGGATTTACAGTGGATTGGTGATCATAGTACTAAGAACCTTGCATCTTAACTCTGCTACTCCTCACCAGTTTGGTATTTAGTTTTGGTATTTTTCAAACCAGTTATCTTAACTAGATTCCTACATTAACTAAATTATAAATATATATGGACCTTGATAGCTAAATGGTTGGGTGATCAGAGTTTGAGTTGAGAAACCAGAATTAGATAACTAAGAGGCTCATACCAAAAGGTTTTTTTTTTCAAAACTTATGTATGATTTATTTCATTAGCAACAGGCTAGCCACCTGTCTGTTTATTTTGGCTTTCTGTCTGTCACATTGTCCCAAAGGTCCAGTCCAGGTCCAGTGTAATGTGGATCAAAAGGATTAAATTGTCTAGACCTCTGGCTACCCCTGATATGGGAAATGCATGAAGATAAAAAATATAAATTAAATATATTAAACAAATCCTCATACCACTCATTATTTAGTAAAAAAACATTTTTTACTCATCTTCAAGTTTTATCAAGTTCCATTGTGTTTCTGAGAGTGTGTAAATTATGAAATTTTATCCTTTTGGTATCAAGTAGGATAACAATTTTTTTGTTATTGTGGTAAATTCCAACTTAAAATCAATGAATCTAAATTATTAATCTTTATAGCATAGAGCAAGGAGTAGAGCATGAAGATAAAAAAATGATATTGAATTATTATTTTTTTTTTGTATGAAAGATGTAAAGACTATTATATGGGACTATAATAGTCACAACCAACAAACATTTTCAAACCCTACTGTGCATGTGCTAGATCTAATATCTCTAACATTTTTTGTAGCAAAACAGGTGCAAAATTGTGTTCTCTGTTTTAAGAATTTGACACATTTGTAAGCTTATAACTAAAAGTTATTTAGAATATGTATGTAAAAAAATATCGCATGCATTACTTAGCTTAAAGAGAAGTAGAGCAATAGGTGCACCTCCACAGCAGTTAGTATATAATACTGGTTATATTAGTTGTACAGAAATGTGGCGACCAGATAAAGGAACTTGTTAAAAGATGTTTTGCATTGTTATCAAAATTATTCCGTTTTGTAATTGTTTTAACACTTTAAACACGGGTTTAAAGTTTGGTTGGATCAACTAGGCGGGACACGGTGATTCAGAGCTAAGAGCAAGAACATCGTTGGCTTGGACATAAAGGCGGCGACGGGCTCACCACCTGTCACGTTGTCCCGAAAATATCGTTGGTGGAAGGTGGGTCGAAGGGACTTTAGTTTTGTCTAGACTAGACCTCTGTCTACCCTTGTATTGGCAATTGCGTGAAGATATTTATTTATTTTATTATGATAGTTTACTTGATTTACGAAAATATTAATAAAATATACAGATGATGATAACGAATAAATGTTTGCAAAGCTTAAAGTTGTAAAGTTAAGGACGGAAGGTCTGACGTTGTTGAGTTTAATCATCCATGGATGATCCCAACGAACCTGAGAGGCGTACGAAACAATTAAATTTTAATAAATAAAAATAAATAAATAAATCTCTAATTTAGTCACGATAGCCGAGTGGTTGGGTGGTCTGAATTTCGAGTTAAGAGACCCGAGTTCGATCCCCAGGTGGCAGGCTCGTACCGATGGGTTTTTCAAAAACTGATGAACGAATAACATCGTTGGCTTGAACATCTCACTGACTTGAACGGCTCACCACCTGTCACTTTGTCCCGAAAATATCTTCGGTGGAAGGTGGGTCGAAGTGACTTAACTGTCTAGTCTAGACCTCTGACTACCCCTGTATTGGGATTGCGTAAAAGTTTATAAGAAATAAAAATGTAATAAAAACTATCTTCACTCCATTCCTGATGCAGGGGTCCCCCAACCCGACCCAACTTCCACATTTAAAATGGCAATGGTCACCGAAAGGTGTTAACCACTCGAAAAATAACAGATCAAAATTGTGCATAACGATGTGAGGCGGCAGTATCTACGAGGTGAGGTGTCTGGTTGCCTACTGCGATCACCCTACTGCTTGACAGCTATTTTATCAGTAAATCCTCCGTAAAGGAGAGGCCTTTGTTCTGCAGTTGGCTTTTCAGGCCTTTCTGTAAGTTCTGCTGTCTTCAATGCATTTTTGAAAGAGAAACCAAGAGGTTCGTCCCACTCAAAATGTAGTGCCCATTTGATGTTGATCAGCATGAGCAGTCGCATAAAATTTGAAAAGGGCGTGGATAAATTATACAAAAAACCAAAGGTTCTTTTTTAAAATCAATGAACAATGGTTAATTAAGCATACATATTATTTAAATCACTGGGCATTGTTATAATACACAGCACATAATGTATATATATTTTATAGCATACTGAATATACTCCTACAAATGTCGGTCAGCATTTTATAACGCGCACTGCAGTGTCAGGGTTAAGTCAACTGATACAATAGGCGCTTACGTGAACAACACTTTAGAATTCAATGTTGCAAGAGCTGAAGGCGCTCCAGAACGCGTCATTATCTCATTACCGTCCGTTTCCCCAGACACATGTAACTGAATTATGTCTACGCCCCGTTTAATGAAATGAGAGCAATTGATATGAATCATCGCCGGACCCTCGTCAGTGCGCGCGGAGCTACGTTCAAGTTCGCAGTGGAACAACCACAACTTAAAAGATTACGGACTTGCAGGTTCACTCAGTTTCCATATCTTCTAGCTCTGCCGCGTTGCGTATTAGTCATTGTGCTGTGACAAATCAACTATTCACCCACAATCTTCCAGCTAACCAATAGTAGTCCTATTGTCCGTGATGTAATGCCGCGAATGGCGTAAGCGCAACCGTTTATCCATAACTCTGATCCAGAAATAAATTTTTATTTGCCCGGCCTTGATTCACACGCTCACGCGTATACTCGACTGTGTAAGGATTTTATAAAATGCAGCTTAGTATCGTGTGAGTGTCTTTCTAAATTATGTGAAAAATTTAGTGCTTGTGCCAAGTTTGTGTGTAGTTTTTTTTTAAAGTGCATTGGTGGAATGCTGTGGTTGGCCATTGAAAATGAAGCAAGGTGACGAGGTATAGTGCTTGCTACGTACTTAGGTAAATCATAATAGTATTTCTAAAGTCAAAAAAAGAATTTGAGAGTGAAGAGTGCGCTCAAGTTTCAGGTTAGTTGTAGTGTGTTTACCGAGATAATGGAACATTGTGTATATTTGTTTGTTGGCGGAATGCCAGCGGAGCAAACACGGTTTTCTCTTAAATTTCCATTTACAGCATTAACACTGAATAGTAGCTTAATATTCATTTATGAAACGTTTTCATTAAAAAAAGTCAAAAGCACATTTTAATAAATTTAAATGCGTAGTGCACTGCTGAGCGATAACTTCTCAACTGTCAGTATTTGAAAGGGATTTGGGATCACACAATCACGGCTTGGGCTTGATGGACATCATCTGTATATGTAACCAATAGCGTGTATGGGGCAATAGACAAGCCAAGATAACTTTCTTGGCAATTATACCTAATATCTTGGTTAACTCTCTGTACTCACTACTGTATATAATGACACAATATGCAGGTCGTTACTTGTGGTCCTACGCTCCCACAGATCTCTGACGAATCTATCAAGACCTAGGCGGTAACAGGCGGTAGGTCGATCGAAAATTCCGCTTCTAATATAATCGGGATATGTTTTTCCCAGATTTATGAAGGTGTGGTGGACCTGTTTCTGATTAATTTGCAGAGGGAGAGACGAAAACCTATTTGATCTCTTGGGTTAAGTCCAGTATGAGTGTCAGGTATCAGTCCTACGAGCCATTTGGCCGATCCTTTGCCACGACATATGTTTTTTTTAAATAAACTTTAAATTCACTTTTACAAATTCCACAAACGTGAAACTCAACTTATTTAAAGATGAAGTTCCAACCAGAGACCACAATCGTGAAAAAACCAGTGCTTTGTACGACTGCGACTTGCCGTTTTACTTTAATGTGAACTAATTAAACTATAAATAGGTGATAATATAAACCATTACTCGTTATTTAGCTAGTGTGTAACGCAGACCGCAAGGTTGCGAGGATATGTTATCACCACTTACTAACATTATGTAGATACGCTAACAGCAGTAAAACTAGTTTCTATTTTATTCTTATTTAAACTTTGCAGAATGGCAACTAAAGAAAATTAAATTATTTTTTCTTTTCAAAAGAGCCTTTTTTATCTCTAATACATTGCTGCAATCGGTCAAAAAATTTGTTTAAACAACCAAAAAAAATGGTTTTTAAAAGCTTTATAGGGGCTGAAATCGCGTTATCGCGAGGACGAATTATAATCGACTGGGGCCGATATCTGGACTACAGGCTTACTTGCTTAAAGTTCTGGAGCCACATTTATGTAGCACTGCAATGTAGCTCTTGTAGCTTTGTCGTACAAAAGCAACAGGCCTCAAGTTCATTTTCCCTTCTTTTTCCATGCTTATATTTTAGATTTATTTGTAGTTAGCTGTATTTTCCGGTGATGATGATATCATTTTTTTAGTGTATCGACAAAATTCACTCGAAATCCCAAACACTTTAATCTTTTTAGGTAGGAATCTTCCTTTCTTTTGTATTTCTTCCCAATATACTGTCTCATCCTTTAACTTAGGCTAATTAATGGAAAAGTTTCATACCCAGTAACAATTCAGTTTATAAGCTCATTTACTTCTCAGTTTCACACGTCGCGCTTTAGCTTTAGAAGAGATGAGCGTAATCAGTACCCATTTTGCGCTGACATTAAACATGCCTAGATGATCATATGGAGAATTTTCAACATTGCACTAGATCATCATCTTCAGTTGTCTATCCGCCTTGTTTGAATAGGCCATGCTATTTGTAAATCATGGTTTTCCTAGAGCAAGAGTCCCCGTAAGCAGATGACATTACTTTCATGTTGATCTGTGGCGTTTTTTCCCAGCTTTGAGAGGAACTTTATGACTGCGCGTAACTTAATATTCTGTGTAGGTTACACCTTTTCTTTCAAATCCCCATGGAAAAAGACTATTTATGTAAACGAAGCTCATGCCTTTGTAACCAATTCCGACCAGCATTAAGTCATTGGGACTCCCGCAATTTGCTACGAGTACAACGAGTTGGTTGTGAGTTGCGGGTCGTGGACTTCTCTCACCTTAGATATTTCTCAACCACAAGCCTGAGTATTTTCTATTTCGATTTTTAACACTGTATGGTAACAGGGTATATACATTTGGAACATCTCACTATCACATCACATTAATATCATTAATGCGAAAGTACGTTTGTGAATGTTAATTAATCTTTCACGCTGTGACGGCTACAGATCTGAGTGAAATTCGGAGTAGAGATCGTTCGTTCGTATACTGGATTAGCATCAATAAAGTTACTTTTGTCCTGATAAATAAAATGGGCTGTATACGTTTACTGTTGATACCTCGCGGCACAGTCAGCGTAGAATACTCTTAGCTGTTTAAAATGTACGTGTAATTTTTAAAATATCAGCTTTTGCACTTGTATGGTAAAGATAACATAAATGAATCACTGGAAAGGTGAATTTAGTGTAACTATGATGAACGGATACACTAAGTCACGCAGCCTCGCGGCACAGTCAGCGTAGAATACTCTTAGCTGTTTAAAATGTACGTGTAATTTTTAAAATATCAGCTTTTGCACTTGTATGGTAAAGATAACATAAATGAATCACTGGAAAGGTGAATTTAGTGTAACTATGATGAACGGATACACTAAGTCACGCAGATATTTTGTCTTTGTTTTTATGTTATGTTTTAGTTTGTGTTAGTCCTTTCGACCCACCTTTCACCAAAGACATTTTTGGGACAACATGTCACTTGGTGAGCCTGTCGCCGTCTTTATGTCCCAGCCAATGATACAAATCATGCATAAGTTTTGTAAAAACCTGTACGAGCCTTACCACCTGGGGATCGAACTCGGGTTTCTTGACTCAAATTCCGATTACCTAACCACTCGGCTACCGTGACTACAAAAAAGTTTCATCTTTCTTTGATGATTCAACAATATTCATTTCGTGTTCTCTTTTCAGCTTACCATTTTCACTCTTTGTTATTATCTAGTATTACTGTATCCTTGCCTAGTATTGGAAAAAAATATTAAACTGCTTCTTTATTATTTAGCACAGGTGAGTTGTAATTTAATGAGATGTCCTTTCTTCCTTTGGAACTCCCAACAACAGGCAAATAAGAGAGAAACCTCTAAAATGGCATTGGATACGTCAGGTGGCGGGATAATCATCTAGAATATTTACCACTACAAAATTAGGCAGACCTGTAATGGGCGGCATAATCTATGATATGACGTCTGTGGTAATGCCATCGCCAATTCGATAGTTAATTTTGGAGATTATGGTGAATTCTATTTACGGAAGATGTCTGTGGCTTAGTACTTTTATAGGCTATTAGATAAATAAGTAAGCTGTGCTGTGATAAAAAATAAGTGGCAATTTAATTTTTAAAAATCTTCCCAAATAAAACAATAATATACATTACTCGAATAAACTTTATTGTACAAAAAATCGGGTTAAATTACCTGTGAAACATGTAACATACCTTTCAGTTCCAGACATATGCTTATTTTTATTTAATTAATATTTCTTTATTCCACCAGCACTCGCATTACAATACTTACTTACATTACAAAATACCTAAAATTAACATTACATTAACATAGAGCTATTGCAAAGTTTAAATTCAATAAAATAATGTATCCTTGACCTCTAAGCTAAGTAAATCCTGAATTACAGGGGTAACCTAAATTAATAAAACATGAAACTAGCATACGCTGTGATCGCTGTTTTTCAATAATAAATTAGTAGACTAAAATCAATTTTTTATTTAGAACAGCAAAGAAAAACAATCGTTCAATTTTATTTATTTATTACAGTTCCAAATACTTGCAAAATTTCGTTACTATCTCAGCTTATTGCTAGTTAAAAACAGTATCAGTGCCTTTATTCCTTGGAGTATATTAACGTTTGTTATTTAAAAAGAAAAAAAATTGTTATAAAAAGTTTTTGTTTTGTACTTTCTTTTGCTTTAAGCAAAGTTAGAAGCGTAAAGTTAAATGTTGTAGAGATTTAGCTATTCCCGTCAACTTCATGATTAGCGACATAACCACTCTATAGTTTCTGAATAAATAAACCACATTGCTTTACATGTTGTTCTGAGATTTAAAGCCAAATACTAACAAACTTCCGTCTAGTTCATAGCTTATTTAACAAACTAATATTAGCTCGCCATCCTACAAGCGTACCCCGTTCTCACCACATTATTCAGGTACAATTTCGCTCTGGAGAGCTATTCGTGAATTTTAAAGTGCTCTCTGTGAAACTGACAGTCACTTATTACATTGGAGTTGTTTACTGGCTGGTTTTAAATAATTGACAATGCACAGACACGTAATTATACCGGAGTATAAATAACATCTCTTTAATACTTCAACTGATATTTTTTTTATATTTATATACACACAAGAAAATCATAGAATTGTTTAAATAGTTTGTACAAGGGCACTACTTATTTCTAAAATGAAATATCTCCTAGAAGTCCAGTAATATTTAATAGTAACATAAATTAATTACATTTAAAATTTTTATATAAAATTTAAGGAGTAGTGACTAAAACAACAATCAGTTTAAGGAAAATTTACCCAGTTTTAACGTAGGTTCATCTAAGTAAATATGTTGGATATCAAAACATTCGACATTATTTTCGGATGTATAGTCTAGTTATATTTCAGCAACGGAAATTGTTTTCCGAAATCCTCGCCTTTACAAAGATTATGAGTACGGTATCGGTGCAATTTTCGCTGGTTAAAATTGCTTTCAAAATCTTTATACTTCTCAATTGCATTTTATTTGAATTAATTAACGTTATATTCTAAAATAAATATTTTTAATTGGCACAATGTTATGAGAAAAATATTATACATGGAGAGGACCGGAAACCTATTGTCAGTTTCAGTTATTAAACTATAAATAAATTAGAGGGTAGGTATACTTCAAATATTTCTGGAGAATTCTTGCTGGTGGTAAAGTTTATACTTTGTAAAATAATAATTAATTTAAGTTTTCTGAATTTGTGGAAAACGATGGAGTCTACTAGTGACAAGGTAAAAATGTATTTTAAAACTTATACATTATGAATTTTTACAGTGTATTAACTGAAACATAATTAGCTACAGGTCTCTAAGTAAACTTCATCTTGCCCCCGGCGCTATTTCAGACCAGACTAATTTCATTTAAAAAAACAAGCTCCTGCCTTCGCCGCATGACACGTCACCGCCACACCTTGGCTGAATCCGGGCGATGTCTAAACTAATCAGACTAAGTGCTACTTTTAGTGCGGTCTAGCCTACATTAATATTTTACAAGTTGTATTTATTTTTACGGTAAGCAGTAGTAAGCGGGAGGGGATAATTTTTTGTCAAGGGAATTATTGTGTAATATGTGTAATTTTTTATTAAGTAAATTGTAATTTACTCCCACTAACCTAATGTACACTTCGCGGAGCAAAGATGAGGATCTTTAATAACCGCTGCAATAGTAATCGCTTCAAGGATTTTCAGACGTTTCAGACCAAACAACAGTTCCTTTCAATTTTGCGGTACAAATGGTATAATTAATTCTTCTGAACAATAACTGTATAATATTTGCAGCTGAAATATAGCGGTATGAAAATCGTCTATAAAATTTGTATACTTTTATTGATTACGCGTTGCTATTATAAGTTACTTGAACTTGTATATGTATATATAAGTAACACTTCATATGAAATAAGTACTTACTACCGGTTACATTATAAAACTATAGCTACCATGCGAAAATACATCTGACATTGCATTCTCGGCAGTTCCGTTAATAAAATAACACTATTATATTTTATACTTTTCGCATTTCGCTGCAAGATTAAATAGGTAGGCGGTTAACTATTTTATTTCCTTTTATATTCATGAAATGTAACATGAACTAATATAATAGGATTTATTTCAACAAAGTACGACTATTCGTTTTACTTGATTTTTAAAATTACGGTTCTAAATATATCCATATTTTAATTACTCAAAACTTTCCTTTGTTATATTTGCATATGAATGTGAATTCTGGCAAATTTTAAAAACATAATGGCATCCAACGCATGACAAATTATACATTCAACAAAATTTAATATAAAAGTCACAGAACGATAAGGGACCGTAAGGAGAATTAGTTATAATCGCCACGCTTTGCGACCTGAATGGCGCAGAGTACCTACTTGACATTTCGCACGTTAATCGCTGCTTTTTGTCATTGGTTTGCTTAATTTTTTGAAAGGGTTATCCCGCCATCTATCTGTAGCTATTTTCATTTTCAAGGCTTTTCCTACGTTGCTTCTTATGACAACTTTTACACACTCTCAACACTTTCGCTGGTATCTTTTACGGAATTGCTGTATTATGTTAATCTTTATGTATAAAATTTCAATTATATATGATGTATATTAATTGTATATACTTTTAATTACGAAATTATTTTTAACTTTATTAAAAGCGTGGTTGGAGAAAGGTATTAAATTGAAGAATGCTATCTCGATGAATCAATGGCTTTTGAAACATTCTTTTTGTTTTCATTCCTTAATAATCAATATCAGACTGAGCCAAAGCTAGGTGTGGTCGGGTCTAGGTATACCTTTACTAGGTATAATACTGTACTTGATTACCTAGGTGGGCAGAAATTGTGAAATTCCATTTGAAAGTTCAGTTCATAATCCGATTTGCGTTTGTGTGTGGTATAATATAAATAAGTATATTTTTTCAGAATAAAATAAAACTTTACGATGGAATTTGTGATTAAGTTACATATCGAAGACGTGAATTTAATACCTTAGGTGCAAAACTTAATCTGATTTGTTCAAAAACAAATTTCTAAATCGAATGAACGAATGAAAAAATACTTTCCAACTACTATTTAAGGAACTATCAAAAAACGTCGACATCGAAAACGATCATATGTTTGTGACGTATTTTTTCTGTTATATTATGTAATCACAAGCCGCATTGGTTTCAAATGCATTATCATTCGCAGCTTAGACACGAGCTAGAGCGCGTAGTGAGTGAGCGCGACCGTTTGCTGACGGAAAGTACGGAGTTGGGCGCGGACAAGGCGTCGCGCGACGCCGACCGCGCCGCGCTGCGCGCCGAGCTGCGAGAGGCGCGCCAGCGGGAGCAGCGGCTGCTGCTCGATATCGGCGACCTCGAAGACGAGAACATCTCGCTTCAGAAGCAGGTGTCGGCGCTGCGCTCGTCGCAGGTAAGAAGCGAAGCACGATATTAAAGGAGAATTGGGGAAGTATGTTAGGGTCAAGTAGTAGGAGGTTGATGACTACAACTGCGGCGTTAAGTGGCGTAATGTTTACATAAAAGGGGATGAACTTAATTTGACTAGGGAATTATCAGCCAATCATCTGAACTCGCCTTAACTCCTCCTGGTTTTAAGGGAATTAAAGAGGACTAAAAAGCAAGTGGGTCACCTTATCACCATTACTTTACACCGAAGCTTTTTCATAAAATCTGTTTTATTACAGTTGGTAAGTTTTAACAGTACTCTAAATTTTCTGCTGGAATAGATTTTGAATATTTATAGTGTTAAACTTGTTAAGACATATTACAATATTCGTTCAGTTTGTTTTGTTACTCTTTCCCAGGTTGAATTCGAAGGTCTAAAACATGAAGTACGACAATTACGAGAGGAAGCAGAAAATGCGCGAGCTGCAGCGGAAGAAACTGCTGCGTTGCGACGCATTGCTGAACGACAGCTCGCTGAAGCGCTGGAAGCGTTACAAGCGGAAAGGGAAGCCAAATTCGCCGCTAAGAAAGAACTGGACGCACATCTTAGCAGAGAAGCTGCATACAACATTACCAACTTGGCTTACAGTATACGAGGTCAGCAGAGAAGTTAATTTTTTTCATTCCTCGAAAAGTGTTCTTTAGTTTCGCAGAAATCACTCACTTGGCTAAATTTCCATACAATTAAATCACTCTTACAACATTAAATGTGTTACGGCGTGAGGATATACTATGACCATGATTCCATAGGTTGCTTCTCGAGATGTTGTATGAGAAGTCTAAGGTATATCTTCAAATTACTGGATTACAGTTTAGCAAACTGTTAGCAAACTATAAACACACAGTTTAGCAAACTATATATTAGAGGGCACTAGCTTCTCAGGTGCAAGATATCTGGTATTGAGATTCGCAATATGCTTGCCAGTTCAGTTGGATAAGACATATCGCAGTATTTTTTCTTCAATAAAAATGTGAGATTTTAAATTTGTCTACCCGTATTTAGTGCAACGGCTATAGTGAAAGATATATAAAGACAAATTATTGCAAAAAGTACATATAAAAATTGTGGATTACTGTGTTAAATAATTGTCATCAGTAAAATGCCAGCGATAGAGATTTGTATTTGTTTGTAACAGGCATGCCAGAAGACAGCGCGGAGGAGGAAGGGGAGCCGGGCGGCTCGTCGTCCTCAGAGCTGGCGACCGCCATCGGCGACCACCACGCGGACCTGTTCTCCGAGGTGCACCTGCACGAGATATCGCGCCTCGAGAAGCAGCTCGAGCAGGCGCACAATGAAAATGTAAGCCGTTACAGACTTGTTCATCGATGAGAGAGATGATATTATGTTATTTTTACTGATAATTTCAGAATATAGTCATTTTACAAATATGTATATATAGTTCATAAAAGATATTAAAATTAAAATAGTCGCACAGCAGTAAACATACAAATATTAAATTGTTATAAATATCAGAAATAAAATTTCGAAGCATACATTTAACAGTTTCGTTCCGCCCTAAACAATAAAAAAATTTTGCATACACACACTGTACATTTAGTACATATACTGTCGCAGCAGTACGTATGTCGTATGAACTGTTTAGAGCATTATGAGGTGTACGTGCGTGTACGTAAGGTGCGAATCTGCCTGCAGAGCCAGCTGACGACGTCGCTGCGCGCAGCGCAGGCGGCGGCGGAGAGCGAGGGCGCGGCGGCCAGCGTGCTGCGCGCCGGCGTGCTGCGCGTCGCCTCGCGCGTCACCGCGCTGCACGCGCTGCACGCCGACTGCGCGCCCGCGGTCAGTCGCTGCCTTATCCCAACTCAGCAATACAAAGTCTAATGCCTTAAATATAAGCTTCCATTTTAATTGAACACATGAATGAACATAAGTAGATGGTGAAATTGTGCAAAGTATAATGGTTACGTGGAGTGACCACTCTATTATTTGGACCACCAAGCACAGTTCAATAATAAAATTAAGGTTGCCCGAAAGAGATCGCTATTTACCGATAAGAACGCTTTTTTGTATTTATCCATAAATTCTTTCTTCTTTATTGCAACTTTTATTTGTATCTTTTTATTTTTTTTCTTTATTTACAATAAAGCATATATGAGTGATCGTATCGCATGCAATTAGAAGCGTAGATATATAAACATATTATGATATACTTACCTAGTATGACGTTCCACTTTACTGAAATAAATTTTTCACTTGTAACGTCAAAGTATTGCGGTGAATAAATTGTATCTCAATATCGTATCGTAATCTTCATTCAGAGTAACGATGATGTATTACTTCGCTTTCACAGGCTCGAAAATATTCAGGCAGCTAATAAATATTTTTTCTGTACGTTAATGTATAAAATCGGTAAAGTCATCTGTATCAAATAATTCGTCTGACTATAAATGACCCGGCACTGACGAGGCGGTCCGGCCGCAGGAGGAGAAGGAGGAGAAGAGCGCGGGCGGCGTGGCGGCGCGCGCGGCGCGCTGGCTGACGTGGTGGCGAGTGTCGGGCGGAGAGCTCACCGCGCTGGCCGCCGCGCTCGCCGAGCTGAGCGCCGCGCCCGACGCCGCGCCCGGCTCGCCCGCCGCGCTGCAGCGCCAGGCGCTCGCGCAGCTCAGCGACCGCGCCGCGGACGCCGAGCTGCGCTGCGCCGCGCTGCAGGCCGACGTGGACCTGCTGCGCTCCCTCGCTGGAGGTACGCCCGTCCCGCTCACTCAAGCGCCACGCCGCGCCCGGCTCGCTCGCTGGAGGTACGCCCGTCCCGCTCACTCAAGCGCCACGCCGCGCCCGGCTCGCTCGCTGGAGGTACGCCCGTCCCGCTCACTCAAGCGCCACGCCGCGCCCGGCTCGCTTGCTGGAGGTACGCCCGTCCCGCTCACTCAAGCGCCACGCCGCTCCCGGCTCGCTCGCTGGAGGTACGCCCGTCCCCTCACTCAAGCGCCACGCCGCGCCCGGCTCGCTCGCTGGAGGTACGCCCGTCCCCTCACTCAAGCGCCACGCCGCGCCCGACGCCGCGCCCGGCTCGCCTGCTGGAGGTACACCCGTCCCCTCACTCCAAGCGCCACGCCGCGCCCGGCTCGCTCGCTGGAGGTACGCCCGTCCCCTCACTCAGCGCCACGCCGCGCCCGACGCCGCACCCGGCTCGCTCGCTGGAGGTACGCCCGTCCCCCTCACTCAAGCGCCACGCCGCACCCGGCTCGCTCGCTGGAGGTACGCCCGTCCCCCTCACTCAAGCGCCACGCCGCACCCGGCTCGCTCGCTGGAGGTACGCCCGTCCCCTCACTCAAGCGCCACGCCGCACCCGGCTCGCTCGCTGGAGGTACGCCCGTCCCCTCACTCAAGCGCCACGCCGCACCCGGCTCGCTCGCTGGAGGTACGCCCGTCCCCCTCACTCAAGCGCTGACAGCCATCACTTGCGCTTCGGCGCTACTCCCAAGCGTCTCCTCTGCGCAATACTTAAGAAAACTATGTGTCAACGAAATAGCCATATGTTTACATAAGAGTATGCCGTCCCTTTTCCTCTGGATGCGGTTGTCGCTCGAGAAAACAATACAGGCCCAAGTTGAGCAAAGGATTTTTGAAGACCGCTATATGTTTAATGCACGTGTCAACAATGATTTACTGTGAGCCTGAAGGGAGACAGGATATGGCATAAACTATAAATAGTTTTATTTTTTCCTCAGCAGACTACATTATTGAACTGAATTATTTTGGGTAAAAATTATTTTTATTTATGCCTCTATACGAATGGGGATAAATATGTGAAAATTTTGAAAAGCAAAGGCATTTTATTAGTATTAAATTAGGTAATGAGGAATTTAAAATATCAACTGACACAGGCGAAATTGGAACCTGCGCCCTCTGACATGCCTACCAAAGCTTTTACGCGAACCACCAGGTCATACGCGCATTACTGTATTTTTTTATTACTTATTATTTACGTAACAAAAATCAAGAATGGCGTTTTTTTTATGGAAAAGGGAGGCAAACGAGCAGGCGACTCACGTGATGGTAAGTGCTTACCGCCGCCCATGAACACCTGCATTACCAGAGGCATAGCAGATGCGTTGCCGGCCAAAGAGAGCCCCCCCCAATTGGTGGAGGGGGGGGGGTGTGTGGGCCTCCGATTACCTGCACTCACCAGACGAAACGCAGTAGTTCGTTAGACTTGTACTTCACGCCGGTATTCTGTGAGGTCGTGGTACTTCCCCGGTCGAGCCGGCCCATTCATGCAACAACAAAAGCTGATGCGTGGCTCTAGCACTGTTAAAAATGCAGCAATAAAGCAAAAGCATTGTTGATATCAACAAAAATATGTACATAGACATTTTTTTGAGTAATGTTGCGCGCAAGAGATCTGTTACTGAAGTCAAATGTCCTCTTAATCGCGACGTGTTCTTTCTCAAACGTTATAGCGGAGCCTCAGCTACGGAAGTGTAAAGACGACTAATTGGCTGACGCGTACAGTTCAAGTACTGTAATATCGCTTTTCAACGGTGCTCGTATAAATTCGCTACTATGGAAATCGACCAGGAGTACAACTGTTGCACTATTCATACTGTGTACATGCAGTACGAGTGACTTACGTTACCATGCGCGTTGTGTCGCAGGCGCGGGACGTGCGCTGGCGAGCGCAGCGCCGGCGCTCGCGTCCGCGGCGGAGACGCTCGCGCAGCTCTACCACCACGTGTGCGCCGTCAACGGCACGCAGCCCGAGCGCCTGCTGCTGGAGCACGCCGGCCACCAGGACGGTACGTAGCTCACGCGCGCACGCGCACACGCACGCACACACGCACATACATACACACGCACGCAAACGCACGCACACACACGCACGCACGCACACCCACACGCACGCATTCGTACACGTACACACACGCATGCACACACACAAGCGCACGCACGCACGCGCACACATCATTCTATAAAAAAAGCTTATACATCCGACTTGTTGCATTCGCTGTGCGTGGATTAAATTAGATCTTCACATCCAAATAAGTGTTAACTATTATTCATTCAATTCCCAATACAAGAGTAGACAGAGGTCTAGTCTGCACAATTAAATCCCTTCGACACACTTTACACCGAAGATAATTTTGGGACAACATAACAGGTGATGATTCCGTCGCCGTCTTTGTGTCCGAGCCAACGATATGATTCGTACATAAGTTTTTAAAAATTCATTGGTACGAGCCTGCCACCTGGCGTTCGAAATCGGGTCTCTCGACTTTTTGACTTTTTTGACGATTATTCAACACAGATAACATAATATCAACAGAAATCAATTAGTGTTTCCTCACGAAGTGGGTGTTGTTTGGCAGGCGGCGGGTCGGAGGGGCGCGGCGTGGAGGAGGAGGCGCTGGCGCTGGCGGCCGGCGAGCTGGAGGGGCTGCGGGCGGCGGGCGGCGTGGCGCGCTCCGCGGACACGCTGCTCGACCAGCTCACGCACCTGCGCGCCGCGCTCGACACCGCGCTCGACTCGCGCCACCGCCACCAGCCCGGTACGCTAAAAGGGAGGCAAACCCCCCCACAGAATTGCTGGAGGGGGTGTGTGGGCCACCGGCTACCTGCACTCGCCAGACGAAACGCAGATGTTCGTTAGACTTGTACTTCACGCCGGTATTCTGTGAGGTCGCGGTACTTCCCCCGGTCGAGCCGGGCCATTCATGCAACAACAAAAGCTGATGCGTGGCTCTACACCACTGTCAAAAATAATCAAAGGTTATATGTATATGTCTAATTATTATTTTTACATGTTCACGATTGTTCCGTATTTAATAAAAATACTATTGTTGTTCCTTCAGCTTTCAGATCTTGTAAAGAAAACTTAAACATAGACCGTTATAAAAAACAAAAAGATTTATTAAATGCTGAATTAAAAGCGGAATGTGCTAGAAGACAAATCTATGAGCTCATTAACCATATGAAATCATTAAAAAATAGCCAAATTAAAACAAGTACTAACATTGATGTCCAAGCTAATTGTTCACAAAAAACTGTTAAACAAATAACGGAATATTTTGAAAACATTACAAGAAATAACAGCGAAGTTGTTACTGTTGAAAAGAGTAGAGATGTTTGGCAAAAGCCTGATCTTGGTGATAGCAACATTGTCCCGCGGATTTTTAAGAGTAATACTTCATGTCGGAATGTTCAAAGAAATGGCCGGTTATTGCCCAAAAAACATAGTAACTATTGTGATAACCACAACATATGGAGAGATACAATTTTAAATGGAAAATTATTACATTTTAAAAGAACTAATATAGCTCAAAACAAAAAGAACAAAGATGGAGTCTTGAATAACTTTAAATATTCATTGAAGTCTAGTTTCATGACGTGCATGTTGATGCTGCAGTACGTAATGTGAGGATATACGCGTTACTACGTGTAAGAACTCTTTTTACAAAATAAAATACATAATTTTAGTTGCTGAATTGAAAGTATTTTATAGTCTATACTGTAAAGCTTGAAGTAAAAGAGTAGAAGTGGAAGTAGTACTTCATATGTAAATTTAAAATGGCGTATTGTTTCCAAATTGGATAATAATTTGCGAATATTAGCGGTAGTCCTGTATTAACAGTGTATTTTATTATTCTGTATGTTGATCTATAAGAACTTAATTGTAATTTTGTAAATACTACTTATGTAATATACTCATTATAATTTTTCGCGAATCTAGAAGTTTCGCTACTTTCATAATGTACCAAATTGTTTTGTAACGGCCAGTAACTAGTTTCATATTAAATCAAATATTTTCTATGATGACAAACTTGCCTATTGACAGGTTTGAGAAATTTAAAGAAAAACTTTGTAGGAAGGGTTATTATAATATTAATGAATATTAATGCCAGTCACCCCCCAGGGAGTGATGAATGAGGTTATCGCTCCCGAGTTAATATAAGAAAAAAGCGTGTCATATTTTTGCATAATCTTAAAAAAATAAAAGATTTTCCAATAAAAGTGTACATCTACAGAGTTTCTCTAGCTTGTTTCTTCTCCGTTAGAGGAACTTCATTACGAAACGTTAAAAAATGACTATCGATAAACGAATGTATATTTATTTCTACAAAATAATGTTTTGATTTGTTTGCTAATGATTTAATTTATGATATACCTTCACGCAATTCCCAATACAGGGGTAGACAGAGGTAGACCTCTGTCTACCCTGTAGAGTCTGGACCCACCTTCCAGAGAGATATCCCAAGATATTTTCGGGGCAACGTGACAGGTGGTGAGCCCGTCGCCGTCAATGAATCAATTAATGATTTAATTTGATTGCTACTATTGTATAGTATAACAAGAGTGTGTGACAACCGCTGCAGTGATGGAGACGGAGGAGCGCGGCGCGGAGCTGGCGGAGCTTCAGGAGCAGGTGATCAAGCTGAAGTCGCTGCTGTCCACCAAGCGCGAGCAGATCGCCACGCTGCGCACCGTGCTCAAGTCCAACAAGAACACCGCCGAGGTGGCGCTCGCCAACCTCAAGTCCAAGTACGAGACCGAGAAGACCATCGTCACCGAGACCATGCTCAAGCTGAGGAACGAGCTGCGGCTGCTCAAGGAGGACGCCGCCACCTTCTCCAGTGAGTCCCGTTTTTAGTGTAATTAGTCTGTGATTAGTCTGTGTTCATTCGGGATATAGAGCTATAGGCATGCCATACCATTTACGCGTGTTTTTTTGTTTATAAATTATGGCGGCGAACTACATCTGTCTGTATTTATCATTTAATTTAATTATTTTTACTTTTTTTTTTGGTTCTATTTACCCCTTAGTAAAATTTCAACAACATTTTCTTTCTTTTGTATGATAAAATTATGTTTGTAAGTATAGAGTGTCGTTGGCATGGAAACTGAGAACGCAGGCTCTCTGCCTGTTTCGTTGTCCCAAAATTAGCTCGGGTGAAATGTGGGTGAAAGCACTAAATTGTCGTGATCTCTATCTACCCCAGTATTAGGAGATACGCGAATATTTTTCATCTTTTTATTTTTACTGTTTTCAAGCTTTGAATACAATGTTTGGATGACAATTTCATATGATACCATCGAGATGAAGCTACACATATATATCTAAAGTTCTATTTACATTACCTGATAAAAAGTGAAGGCGTATGCTTTAAATGAAACAACTAGGTTTATTCAAAGTTTACGTCTTTTTTTTCATTGCTGATTATAGACGCCTAAAAAATAAGAATAAACTTTTTGCTACAATAAAATAATATCAAATTATCTATACATATAAATAAAATTGAAGTGTCTGTTTAAAATTACGAATTAACAGATTTTCACCAAATGCATTTGATATTATATAAGGTACTTACACAAAAAATATCTATTTAGGTCTGTTTGTTCCGATTAATCTCTGAAACGACGGCTGGAGTGATTTCAACGAAACTTTCACTGGCAGAGATAGCTGATTTTAAAAAGAGTTACTTGGCTAATTTTATTTTAAAAAATTATTAGGTTCCGCGTTAAATGTCAAGCCGCGGCCTTGCACGCGTGCAAAGCTAACAAAATTTAAAATTTGATGATTTTGAAATTTGAAAAGCTATTAAAATTTGTCGAAAATATAAATTTAACAACTTTCGAGTAATCATCGTCCTCTCTGCTTACTTAACTCCCGGGATATTTTAAAACTTTATTTGTGGCAACAAATTATTTCTACCAAATAAATTTTAAATGGCGTATTGTTTCCAAATTGCATAAACTTTGGATTTTCGCCTTGAAATGGTCTTCATTCTAGCGGTCTCCTTCTTTGGTCCTTATATCGAATACAATACTGATGACAACACTATGTTATTATGTTGAGATTATGTTTGCTCTCAAATTATTCTGCCAGTGCGCGTAAATATGAAACCCGGGAGAAATTTCGTTATTTGAATTTCCTTCCGGCAGCCGGTAGACTTAAATAATCGTGTCTGAATTTCTGAGACCTGAGAGAAGTCTGGGAGAGGTAGGAAGTCTAAGTGTCTGACGCGAGGTATGTCCGCGCAGGCCTGCGCGCGATGTTCGCGGCGCGCTGCGAGGAGTACGTGACGCAGGTGGACGAGCTGACGCAGGCGCTCGCCAGCGCGGAGGACGAGAAGACCATCGTCACCGAGACCATGCTCAAGCTGAGGAACGAGCTGCGGCTGCTCAAGGAGGACGCCGCCACCTTCTCCAGTGAGTCCCGTTTTTAGTGTAATTAGTCTGTGATTAGTCTGTGTTCATTCGGGATATAGAGCTATAGGCATGCCATACCATTTACGCGTGTTTTTTTGTTTATAAATTATGGCGGCGAACTACATCTGTCTGTATTTATCATTTAATTTAATTATTTTTACTTTTTTTTTGGTTCTATTTACCCCTTAGTAAAATTTCAACAACATTTTCTTTCTTTTGTATGATAAAATTATGTTTGTAAGTATAGAGTGTCGTTGGCATGGAAACTGAGAACGAAGGCTCTCTGCCTGTTTCGTTGTCCCAAAATTAGCTCGGGTGAAATGTGGGTGAAAGCACTAAATTGTCGTGATCTCTATCTACCCCAGTATTAGGAGATACGCGAATTTTTTTCATTGCTGATTATAGACGCCTAAAAATAAGAATAAACTTTTGCTACAATAAAATAATATCAAATTATCTATACATATAAATAAAATTGAAGTGTCTGTTTAAAATTACGAATTAACAGATTTTCACCAAATGCATTTGATATTATATAAGGTACTTACACAAAAAATATCTATTTAGGTCTGTTTGTTCCGATTAATCTCTGAAACGACGGCTGGAGTGATTTCAACGAAACTTTCACTGGCAGAGATAGCTGATTTTAAAAAGAGTTACTTGGCTAATTTTATTTTAAAAAATTATTAGGGTTCCGCGTTAAATGTCAAGCCGCGGCCTTGCACGCGTGCAAAGCTAACAAAATTTAAAATTTGATGATTTTTGAAATTTGAAAAAGCTATTAAAATTTGTCGAAAATATAAATTCTAACAATTTTCGAGTAATCATCGTGCTCTCTGCTTACTTAACTCCCGGGATATTTTAAAACTTTATTTGTGGCAACAAATTATTTCTACCAAATAAATTTTTAAATGCATTAAGAGCCATTAATTTTTATAACATCAGTATTGTTTTATTAGGTAGGACTTCTTTTCTGCTTAGGAGCCTTTTCGGTAGGTAACACTGTTTAATTTACTTCTGCCGCTAGTCAGTAGTGCCACCTCACCTCACCACCACCATCCTCTTCCTACAGCTAGTTTATAGGTGTATTGTTACTAGGGTTGCCATCTGTGATTAGACTTAATCCGGTAGAGAATAAAACTGCTACTCTTCAGTAGTTTTTATTTTTTCATCTTTTTATTTTTACTGTTTTCAAGCTTTGAATACAATGTTTGGATGACAATTTCATATGATACCATCGAGGTGAAGCTACACATATATCTAAAGCTCTATTTACATTACCTGATAAAAAGTGAAGGCGTATGCTTTAAATGAAACAACTAGGTTTATTCAAAGTTTACGTCTTTTTTTTCATTGCTGATTATAGACGCCTAAAAAATAAGAATAAACTTTTTGCTACAATAAAATAATATCAAATTATCTATACATATAAATAAAATTGAAGTGTCTGTTTAAAATTACGAATTAACAGATTTTCACCAAATGCATTTGATATTATATAAGGTACTTACACAAAAAATGTCTATTTAGGTCTGTTTGTTCCGATTAATCTCTGAAACGACGGCTGGAGTGATTTCAACGAAACTTTCACTGGCAGAGATAGCTGATTTTAAAAAGAGTTACTTGGCTAATTTTATTTTAAAAAATTATTAGGGTTCCGCGTTAAATGTCAAGCCGCGGCCTTGCACGCGTGCAAAGCTAACAAAATTTAAAATTTGATGATTTTTGAAATTTGAAAAAGCTATTAAAATTTGTCGAAAATATAAATTCTAACAATTTTCGAGTAATCATCGTCCTCTGCTTACTTAACTCCCGGGATATTTTAAAACTTTATTTGTGGCAACAAATTATTTCTACCAAATAAATTTTTAAATGCATTAAGAGCCATTAATTTTTATAACATCAGTATTGTTTTATTAGGTAGGACTTCTTTTCTGCTTAGGAGCCTTTTCGGTAGGTAACACTGTTTAATTTACTTCTGCCGCTAGTCAGTAGTGCCACCTCACCTCACCACCACCATCCTCTTCCTACAGCTAGTTTATAGGTGTATTGTTACTAGGGTTGCCATCTGTGATTAGACTAAATCCGGTAGAGAATAAAACTGCTACTCTTCAGTAGTTTTTATTTTTTCATCTTTTTATTTTTACTGTTTTCAAGCTTTGAATACAATGTTTGGATGACAATTTCATATGATACCATCGAGATGAAGCTACACATATATATCTAAAGCTCTATTTACATTACCTGATAAAAAGTGAAGGCGTATGCTTTAAATGAAACAACTAGGTTTATTCAAAGTTTACGTCTTTTTTTTCATTGCTGATTATAGACGCCTAAAAAATAAGAATAAACTTTTTGCTACAATAAAATAATATCAAATTATCTATACATATAAATAAAATTGAAGTGTCTGTTTAAAATTACGAATTAACAGATTTTCACCAAATGCATTTGATATTATATAAGGTACTTACACAAAAAATGTCTATTTAGGTCTGTTTGTTCCGATTAATCTCTGAAACGACGGCTGGAGTGATTTCAACGAAACTTTCACTGGCAGAGATAGCTGATTTTAAAAAGAGTTACTTGGCTAATTTTATTTTAAAAAATTATTAGGGTTCCGCGTTAAATGTCAAGCCGCGGCCTTGCACGCGTGCAAAGCTAACAAAATTTAAAATTTGATGATTTTTGAAATTTGAAAAAGCTATTAAAATTTGTCGAAAATATAAATTCTAACAACTTTCGAGTAATCATCGTGCTCTCTGCTTACTTAACTCCCGGGATATTTTAAAACTTTATTTGTGGCAACAAATTATTTCTACCAAATAAATTTTTAAATGCATTAAGAGCCATTAATTTTTATAACATCAGTATTGTTTTATTAGGTAGGACTTCTTTTCTGCTTAGGAGCCTTTTCGGTAGGTAACACTGTTTAATTTACTTCTGCCGCTAGTCAGTAGTGCCACCTCACCTCACCACCACCATCCTCTTCCTACAGCTAGTTTATAGGTGTATTGTTACTAGGGTTGCCATCTGTGATTAGACTTAATCCGGTAGAGAATAAAAACTGCTACTCTTCAGTAGTTTTTATTTTTTCATCTGAGCATACTCTAGCCATAATATGTGGCCTAGAAATAATCAAATATAAAAAAATCTTTGCAGTTCATGTTAAAATTGCATAAACTTTGGATTTTCGCCTTGAAATGGTCTTCATTCTAGCGGTCTCCTTCTTTGGTACATATATCGAATACAATACTGATGACAACACTATGTTATTATGTTGAGATTATGTTTGCTCTCAAATTATTCTGGCAGTGCGCGTAAATATGAAACTCCGGGAGAAATTTCGTTATTTGAATTTCCTTCCGGCAGCCGGTAGACTTAAATAATCGTGTCTGAATTTCTGGAGACTCCCGAGAGAAGTCTGGGAGAGGTAGGAAGTCTAAGTGTCTGACGCGAGGTATGTCCGCGCAGGCCTGCGCGCGATGTTCGCGGCGCGCTGCGAGGAGTACGTGACGCAGGTGGACGAGCTGACGCAGGCGCTCGCCAGCGCGGAGGACGAGAAGAAGACCCTCAACCAGCTGCTGCGTCTCGCCGTGCAGCAGAAGCTCACGCTCACGCAGCGCCTCGAGGAGCTCGAGGTGCCTTTCGCATACAAATATACATTACACTGTGTCACCACAGCCGAGTGGTTGGGTGATCGGAATTCGAGTCAAGAGATTTGAGTTCGATTTCCAGATAGCAGGCTCGTAGGCCTGTCAAGTTTTCCCTAATATGTCTTTGGTGGAAAATGGGTCGAAAGCATTTAAATATCTGGACTTCTGTCTATCCCTGTATTCGGAATGGTGTTTAGATATTTTTATTTTATATATAAATAGTAAACTATATAATTAATGTTTAATAAAAATGTACATTCCTTTAATTGATTCTCAGCACACTCATGACAAGAACGGGTGTGATTTTTTCACACCCGTTCTTGTCATGAGTCACATTCCTTAAGGTTAAATTAGAATATGTAGAATAATGCCGACACTTTTGCTAGGTGGTCATTAATTCACTGCGGGTTTCATGGTGTCGCTAGCTGGGTATATTCTGGGTTCAATTTTCGGACGGTTCAATGTAAAAGGCAATTTTTGCTACATTTTTTCGAGTCTGGGCATACACATGTATTTTGGGATCACAGCAACGTATGTGATGTTGCCCATACATTTGTATGTATAATATGCAACGAACATTTTTAACTGTGGTAGAGACACGCATCAGCTATTGTTATTTCTTGAATGGGCCAGGCACAGAATACCGGTGTGAAGTAGAAATTTAACAAACTTCTGCATTTCGTCTGGTGAGTGCAGATAACCCGAGGCCAACACTCCCCTCCCTCCCCAACTCTGAGAGTGGGGGGGGGGGGCACTCTAAGCATCTGCTATGCCTCTGGTATTGCGGGTGTTCATAGGCGGCGGCAATCACTTACCTTCACGTGAGCCATCTGCTCGTTTGCCTCCCTTTACTATAAAAAAACATAAGTAAATGAACCATATTTGCTCACACATGTGTGGAAAGCGTTAACTGGTATGCGGTGCGCGTGCAGGTGGACCGCGAGATGCGCACGCGGCGCGTTCCGAAGGCGGCGGGGGCGGGGGGCGCGGCGGCGGGGGGCGCGGCGCGCGGCCGCCCGCGCGACTTCTAGCGCCCTCGTGCTGGCGCCTGCTGGCCGCTGCCGCCGCCGTGCGCGCTGCTGCACCACGCCGCGCGCGCGCCGTAGCCGCCCGCCGCTCGTGATGCACGAGATAACGAATTGCGATAGTAACCATGCGTTCAAATTAAACTATTTACACTCGATTACTCACGGTGAATACACGAAAAAAAAAAAGTTAAACTATTTCACGCATAGTGCTGCATCAGAACTGCGGAACTGCGGCCGGTGTGCTGAATAGTGCGGGCTCGTACGTTGTTGTGCGCTCCGTGCTCGTCGCGGTGGACGTTTCTGTATAGTTGTGGTTCTTAGGAGACTAAATTGTTTGTACGTTTTATAAAATCTAATCTAATTAGTCGTACCAATAAAACGCGCGGGGCTCGGTCGATCGGGCGGGCCGCTGGCGACACAACACACGAGCGTGAACGTGAACCGTCAAACTGTGCGGCGCGCGGCCGCGCCCGACGGACGGAGCCCCGCCGTTGGCTAGCTGGTGTTATATGGAAGTTGACTGATTTTAATGCGAGAGCGCGCGTTGTTGTTGTTGTCGCGGCGAGTGCCGTCACTCGCCACTCCTCGCCCGGCGCCCCGAGGGCCGATCTCGCGTTCCGTCTCGTCCCTTACATCACTATTTCATATTTTGATATCGAATTTCCTCGTACCTATATCTTCTGCACGACATGAAATTAATGTTCAATGAGTATTTTTGTAATGGGGTTGGAGTATTTTAATATGAATTTAGCGCCATTCAGTTGTTGTTGGTAGATCGCTCCATCGATATTACAGTGCGAGAGGTATTTGGAGGAACGAGACCGTGCAACATTATTTTTTAATTGTATACATATTTAAACGCGAAATGTGTTTCGTATCTATGTACATATTATGAAATTCTTTACTCGATACGAATGTTTAGTACGTCCAAGTAAAAAAAAAAATAAAAAAAAACATATTCGTCGATGTCCATCCATTATGTGCGCAAAAAAGACTATGTAATCTGTTCTATAGTTAATATTCTGTAGTTTGTTGTGTTGTTGTGGCCCTCTGCCGAATACTTTCGTCCATCTTGTTCTAGTTATATTCGTAGTGTTTCCGTAATTTTGTTCTGTTAACGTTACGTCGAGTCTGCCGCGGCGATTGAGTCGGGTTCATTGATGCAATAGTTCGTGTGCACGATGAGCACTGCCACGTATACAATGAGACAGGTACATAAGTACACACATAAGTAAAGGAAAGCATCGGCTCGGCCGCCGGCAGGCTCGACGCACTCTGCCGTCCTGTGGCCTTGCCACGCGCGTCCACTTCTTGTCCACGAGCCGATCGAACCTGGACCCTCACAGTACACACACCGCTCCACTACACACAACGAAAATAGTCATATAAATACAAGAAACGCAAGTCCTATGTTGCTCAAGAGTTTGCTCACGCGGGGTTCGATCGGCGCTCTATTGATAAGACAAAATTTACAAGAGATTATTAAAGTGTTACGAGGTATTATTATTATTATTTACGTTATCGGATGTGATGTTTGCAGCTTCCCGTGATAAGATTGCGTGAAACCGGTGGATGACGTAGTCGTTTATCTTTTAGTGTCTCACTAGGCATAGGCTAGTTCAACCGTTCCATGTAGTGTGGGCACTCGCCCTTCGTAGGTATTTTTACTGGTTTAGGAGTAGACCTAGTTATTACATTAACCTTCAAGTATACTTCTTAGGTATCTATGGAAACGCTCTACTGACGCGTGTAGTGAAATTATTTGCAATATGAACTATTTGATAGCATAATGAATTTCGTTTTCTTAGCTAAAAGCGGCGGGCCGGCCCGCGAGGACCGCTGCCCTGCATTTATTCTTTTTAGATTGTATTGTATTGGCTAGCTTTATTCGTAGATTCATTCTTCGTGTACTTAAACGATGAACTTAGCAATTGATTAATATTAGAGCGTATTATTTTTCATTTCGTTATACTTTTTCATTTCTTAGCTTAGCAGCAGACATCTGTTATGTATGGTTTATATCTAGTCACTGGTATTTCTGATGTCCGGTGCGCGTCTCACAAGGCATTTAACATTTATAACGCCATTTTGATAGTGAGACGCGCGCCGGATGCCATTATTTAATATTGTGAAACGTACGTCACGGGTTGTGGGGACGTTTCCTTTACACTTTACGTTTATTTCATTTTTCATTCGCAACGGCAACCTTTACACGTCATTACGATTGATTTATTTGTCCAGAGCGTTCTTTGTATTATGCAATATTTGCCGTTGTGCGCTCCGTGCTCGTCGCGGTGGACGTTTCTGTATAGTTGTGGTTCTTAGGAGACTAAATTGTTTGTACGTTTTATAAAATCTAATCTAATTAGTCGTACCAATAAAACGCGCGGGGCTCGGTCGATCGGGCGGGCCGCTGGCGACACAACACACGAGCGTGAACGTGAACCGTCAAACTGTGCGGCGCGCGGCCGTCCGCGCGACTTCTAGCGCCTCGTGCTGGCGCTCAAGGCCGCCGCCGCCGCCGTGCGCGCGCTGCTGCGCCACGCCGCGCGCGCGCCGTAGCCGCCCGCCGCTCGTGATGCACGAGATAACGAATTGCGATGTAGTAACTATGCGTTCAAATTAAACTATTTACACTCGATTACTCACGGTGAATACACGAAAAAAAAAAAGTTAAACTATTTCACGCATAGTGCTGCATCAGAACTGCGGAACTGCGGCCGGTGTGCTGAATAGTGCGGGCTCGTACGTTGTTGTGCGCTCCGTGCTCGTCGCGGTGGACGTTTCTGTATAGTTGTGGTTCTTAGGAGACTAAATTGTTTGTACGTTTTATAAAATCTAATCTAATTAGTCGTACCAATAAAACGCGCGGGGCTCGGTCGATCGGGCGGGCCGCTGGCGACACAACACACGAGCGTGAACGTGAACCGTCAAACTGTGCGGCGCGCGGCCGCGCCCGACGGACGGAGCCCCGCCGTTGGCTAGCTGGTGTTATATGGAAGTTGACTGATTTTAATGCGAGAGCGCGCGTTGTTGTTGTTGTCGCGGCGAGTGCCGTCACTCGCCACTCCTCGCCCGGCGCCCCGAGGGCCGATCTCGCGTTCCGTCTCGTCCCTTACATCACTATTTCATATTTTGATATCGAATTTCCTCGTACCTATATCTTCTGCACGACATGAAATTAATGTTCAATGAGTATTTTTGTAATGGGGTTGGAGTATTTTAATATGAATTTAGCGCCATTCAGTTGTTGTTGGTAGATCGCTCCATCGATATTACAGTGCGAGAGGTATTTGGAGGAACGAGACCGTGCAACATTATTTTTAATTGTATACATATTTAAACGCGAAATGTGTTTCGTATCTATGTACATATTATGAAATTCTTTACTCGATACGAATGTTTAGTACGTCCAAGTAAAAAAAAAAATAAAAAAAAACATATTCGTCGATGTCCATCCATTATGTGCGCAAAAAAGACTATGTAATCTGTTCTATAGTTAATATTCTGTAGTTTGTTGTGTTGTTGTGGCCCTCTGCCGAATACTTTCGTCCATCTTGTTCTAGTTATATTCGTAGTGTTTCCGTAATTTTGTTCTGTTAACGTTACGTCGAGTCTGCCGCGGCGATTGAGTCGGGTTCATTGATGCAATAGTTCGTGTGCACGATGAGCACTGCCACGTATACAATGAGACAGGTACATAAGTACACACATAAGTAAAGGAGCATCGGCTCGGCTGCCGGCAGGCTCGACGCACTCTGCCGTCCTGTGGCCTTGCCACGCGCGTCCACTTCTTGTCCACGAGCCGATCGAACCTGGACCCTCACAGTACACACACCGCTCCACTACACACAACGAAAATAGTCATATAAATACAAGAAACGCAAGTCCTATGTTGCTCAAGAGTTTGCTCACGCGGGGTTCGATCGGCGCTCTATTGATAAGACAAAATTTACAAGAGATTATTAAAGTGTTACGAGGTATTATTATTATTATTTACGTTATCGGATGTGATGTTTGCAGCTTCCCGTGATAAGATTGCGTGAAACCGGTGGATGACGTAGTCGTTTATCTTTTAGTGTCTCACTAGGCATAGGCTAGTTCAACCGTTCCATGTAGTGTGGGCACTCGCCCTTCGTAGGTATTTTTACTGGTTTAGGAGTAGACCTAGTTATTACATTAACCTTCAAGTATACTTCTTAGGTATCTATGGAAACGCTCTACTGACGCGTGTAGTGAAATTATTTGCAATATGAACTATTTGATAGCATAATGAATTTCGTTTTCTTAGTTAAAGCGTCAAATGGCTCATGAGGACCGCTGCCCTGCATTTATTCTTTTTAGATTGTATTGTATTGGCTAGCTTTATTCGTAGATTCATTCTTCGTGTACTTAAACGATGAACTTAGCAATTGATTAATATTAGAGCGTATTATTTTTCATTTCGTTATACTTTTTCATTTCTTAGCTTAGCAGCAGACATCTGTTATGTATGGTTTATATCTAGTCACTGGTATTTCTGATGTCCGGTGCGCGTCTCACAAGGCATTTAACATTTATAACGCCATTTTGATAGTGAGACGCGCGCCGGATGCCATTATTTAATATTGTGAAACGTACGTCACGGGTTGTGGGGACGTTTCCTTTACACTTTACGTTTATTTCATTTTTCATTCGCAACGGCAACCTTTACACGTCATTACGATTGATTTATTTGTCCAGAGCGTTCTTTGTATTATGCAATATTTTGACTGTTTATTTATTTCCAGATGTATTGTTAGATATTTGTTAAGGTGCAACTTGACTATGTGACGAGTGCGGGGAGGCGTGGCGTCGCCGCATTCGTTCATATTATTGTTTACAGTATTGTTTGTATTTTGGGCGAACCCGCTCGATGTCTGCTGCCCTCGCCGGTGGTGGTGTTAGAGCGATTAACCAAATATTTTCTTTATATCGTTTACATAACACTTTAGATCACTTATTTTGCCTAGGTGTAGTTATTACTTTATTATAGAGGAGAATTATGTCTTTTTATTATTTACATGTTGATAAGTATATGATTGACCGCAACTTTATTATATAACCATGATCAAAGCGCTCGACAACTTGAAGCATGATTGTTCCCATTCGTATTTGTGGCTTCATTTATTCTGTAGCTGAGTAAATCGTCGGTTGTATTTTAATTTTATTTTAGACTCTCATTGCACAGTTTGATGGTTCACTCTGCAGTGGGTGGAGTTCACGTTCCTAGTTTCAGTTACAAGATGGCCACATGTGAATAATATTTTGAGACTTAAAAAGGCAAATTCTATCAGATTACAAGTCTTTGCATAACCGAATCTCATCTTAAATGTAACGCAAGAGCTTTCAAGAGTATAAATTTATAGTCGCCTTAATAATATTTTAAATATGTCGATATTCAACGACAGATGGAATGAACCAGTCTCGGGAACATATCATGGCTAACATAAAGCGGATTTATTTTCAATATTATAGGGCACGCCGTGTTGTCGCTATGACTGATTTGAATCATGTACCAGAATAATAAATTATATATTTAATTGCATTGTTTTATTTCATCCTTCATGTGTGTGCATATCGTTTTACTACGCACAATATGTACCAATATATTAGTATTAACATTACTGCCATTCAGTTACTAAGATACAGGAACCCGACTTTGGAATTGGATGAAGAGTGTAATTGTTCAATAAATTATTAACCCGATGGGCGAACAGGTAATGACCCCTGCCCTCAATGCTAAGGTTTGCGGGTTCGAATCCTGCTGGGTGCAAACATATGTGTGTTGAATGTGAATGTTGGTGCTTGAGTAATGGATGTTTATATGAATGTGAGTAGGTACAGTTATTTTGGACATTAAAACGGCGATAAGCTCATCACTGGTCACGTTGGTCGTAAATAGGCTGAGGTGAAAAGTGGGTCGAGTGGACTTCTACATGAGAAATTGCTTGACCAGAGCTATCGCGGATGCTCGTACTACATGTACACAATTTTCTTATTACTGTGGCGTCTTAATAGCGAACATTCCAGAGGCAACACGCGTTGCGAGTTCCGCACAGGTTTGCCTGCGACGGCCAGTGCGAATTGGCGATCGCATTCTGTTGAACAATACATCTGTATATATTTATTTATTTAATGTTTATTGCGATTCCGTATAGGTCACAAAAGGCGGACTTAATGCCTATAGGCATTCTCTTCCAGTCAACCTATGGTATGGTGAAATTTGTGGTAGGCGCATATATATATATATATATATATATATATATATATATATATATATATATATATATATATATATATATATATATATATATATATAACTTAACAACATTACGCAATCCGAAATGAATCTGATACTGTTATTATAAAGGCGCTCCAGCTTGTTAAGAAGATCATGGATACATCTGGGTAACACACATCTGCATAATCGATAATGGGTAATAAAAGCGTTTGAACAAGCATAAGTTTAGACTGAAGAGGTATATAATCACATGTTTTGAGCAAATAAATTGAATTGAATAACGGCTCGTTAAATTGCGCTGCAGGACGTAGGACTCTCCATAAGGATTTGTGATAATCATCGTCACGCTTTGCAAGCAGATTTGACATCAAAACAATCTTGTTATGCCAGCCAGATTCGTTAACAGGATGGTGTAAGGATAAACTTGCAGTCTGCATATTAAGCCCTTTCGACTCACCTTTCACCGAAGCCTGGTTGAGATAATGTGACAAGTGGTGAGCCTATCACCTTTCACCTTTTAGTTTTCAGTCCAAGGCGATGGTACAATATACTTAGAGAAATATAAGAGAGCACAAGCATATGTATCGCACAAATATTTCGCCTCTCGAACTATCTACTTCTCACGTAAAAGTAATAAAGTTTTCTTAGTATGAATATCAATTCATACTAAGAAACAAACATCATGTTTACATCCGAATTAAATCCGTGCAATGGATTTGAAAGAATACTCTGCGCACGGAAATAATTGATTCAAGGGTTTGTATAAAATGTTGGTATAAAAATCTCAAAATAGATAATAACCTCACGACGAGATACCTTACACCGGAGTAGTTAAAAGTCTAGATAGTTTAATCCTGTCAACTTACCTTCACCTCAACTTAGTATTTGGGTGAACAAAATTTGAACACAGATGTCAACGGATTTGAACAACTGTCCTGAAAAAATGGACATATGAGGGTGACACTGAAAGTTCTTAGAAAATCAAAAACAGAGCAAACTTAAGTTATTATTTTTATTACATCTTTTCAAAATAGTATAATAATAATAATAATTGATTCACAATAAATGTCTTACATACAATATAGGATACATCTTGTTTTATATATTTATAATTCACATAGTATCTGTGTTAGCTTTTGAAGCTGTGCTAGGTTTAAAACCTGTATTACAGCAACAGCGCCAAATAAAAATCATATCATAACAAATATAGACGACAGATTTAATGGTTTTGCTAATTGTAACATATAAAGCATGTTAAGAAAAAATAAAATAGTGCTAAAACAAATTTAAACATGAGTAATCTGTCCTCTTTATGTGTAATATGTTAGTGCAGGTGTGTGTAAGAGGATGTGTGTTAAAATGACTATATCAATACGATATATTGTCGTGTAATAATAAAGTTCTTAGAATATAATATTAAAAGTTGTGTTAAATAAAACAGTATAACTATTTTTTTAGTATCATCAAAAATCTTTCTGTTTCTTCATAAGAAAGCATTGATAGCCAATTTTTAACCCTATATTTGCATTCTGCTCTGCTAAGGGGATAAATATTTGGCTTTGTTATATATAAACGGGCCTAAAAATGCAAAAAATCTATGACTAAATGTGGTACGAAATTGACGTTCGTAATGACACACGCGGTATGTCTTAAGTCACATTTGATAATATCCTATTATTATTTAATTGGATATTATCAAATGTGAGCAAGACGTGTTGTTTATTTATAACATACATCAAAAACAATTGACGTACTGTAAGGACATCAAAAAATTTGTACATTTTTTTGGTAGGAAAAAAGAAAGGTTTAAAAGTGCATACTATCAAGATTGCCCTTTGAGCACTTTCTACTTTAAACAATAATGATTTTGAAGCACCTCCCCAAGCTGCAATATGTTACAATTGATTGACACAACGCATAATATACGTGTTTAAAACGATAAGGTTCCAGTACGTTTCTTATTTTTTTTTAATATATATTAATTTTCTAAGTCTAGCCGTTAATACCTCTGTGTTCTCTAAAGTTTAAGTTGTTATCTATTATTACGCGGAGATATTTTGTTGATTTAACTATTTCTAGTGGTTTGCACGAGCAATTTAGAACAGTCTCATTGTCACACTCATGTAATATTACTTTGTGTTTGTATCTACTAAACTGGACATTACGAAGAGAAAAGGGAACTAATTTAGTTTTGTCCGAATTTAATGTGAGCGAGTCAATTTTAAGCGATTTTTACATGGTTAAAACCTGCCTGTGCATTTTCAAAAACAATGTCCCAGCTATTCGCTGTAAAAAGTAAGACCTTGTCGTCTGCAAAAGATATAACTTTCCCACTAATCGATTATAAGTGAAGAAGGTCATTGATATACACAAGGAAAAGTGTTGGACCTAGAATACTGCCTTGTGGATTGCCATAATTGTAATTCATCGCTTAAGATAAGAATTTCCTAATTTAACAGACTAGTATCTGGGTGCCTCTAATACCGATATTTTCTAACTTTTTTACAAGTAGTGGAACAGAGACCGTATCAAAAGCCTTCGCTAAATCAAGTAGAATTACTAAATATTTTTGTGTGTATCTAACCTGCTTGTGATAAAATCAGTTAAGGCATGTACAGCATCACTAGTAGACCTACCTTTATGAAATCCGTATTGATTGCTACATAATAATTGTTCTTATCTAAATAATTATTGTCTATTATTTAATACTCTTTCTAAAATTTTCGAGAGACGGTAAAATCGAAACAGGTCTATAATTACTGATTTGGCCCCTGTCCATTCCCTTATAAATTGGCGTTACCGTGCATCTTTTAAGAATTTTAGGAAAAACTCTAGTTCGCAGACAATTGTTAATAATAAAAGTTAACGGAGATACTAGAAAATCCTTATTTTCTTTTAATAAAATATTAGAAATTGAATCAAGACCAACAGAACAGTCGTTTTTGAGTCCTATTATGTGTTCTTCGATCTCTTTCTCATCAGTTTCGTATAGAACAAAAGAATCCAGTTTCGACTCGGACATATCACAAGAAAGATAAGATTTAATGTTAGTATTAATGTCAGGTTTTGAAGTCATAATCCTCCCTACATTAGAAAAAATGAGTTAACGGCATTTACAGAGTTGAGGTGAATCTTTCAAAGAAATGACTTCATTTATATTATTAATAGGCTTTGTTATTCCTGTTATATTTTTTATGGCTGTCCACAACTTTTTGTTATAATTACCTGCTTTTTCAATTAAATTTTTTTCAAAAGTTCTTCTGTTTGCTAAGTATTGTATTACAGAAATTACGATACCGGATATACGTTATTTTATGAATTTCGTTGTTGGGGCTCTTTTTAAATTTCTTATGTAAACGATCTCGATTTTTTATACATCTTAACAAACCAGGTGTTGTCCAAGGTTTAATCATTCTTTTACAACATGGTATGCGAACGTTTTCAGTATTTTTATCTACAGCCTGCTTGATTTCGTTTACAAGATAATTCATTGCATAATTTGGATCTACGGTATTGTAAATTATATCAATGTTAGTTTTTAATATGTCTCTTGTAAGCCCTGGATAATTAATTTTACCAGAAAATATGTTGCATACCTGTTCAATGCCGAAAGCACCCTTGATTCAATTGCCAAAATAACAGTCCTACTACTATGGATATAGACTTTCTTTGCGATTTTAACATTATATGATCAAGGCATGAACCGCTAACATCACGAACACGCAAATATATTTAGAAACGACCTCGCAGTAGGATCCTCCTCCACCACAACACCGCCTCCTCGCACGGCGCCGGGCGAACGATCGACTATTTGGCGTCGTCGGACGTGGAAATGCTGGGTCACTCGATATATAGCCCCGACCTCGGATCTTGCTATTTTTATTTATTGTCGAAAATAAAAGAAAAACTTCGGAGACATTATATGGGCGCCAAGCAGTTGCCGCGTTCCAGAAGGCCACCGAAAACATCCAGAAGGCCTCTTCTAAGGACGAGTGGGCAGAGTGCTTTTTTGGTGGTTCTATCGAATGCAGCAATGTATTAATGTGAATGGAAACTATTTTTAAAAGATAAAATAAAAACTTGCAAGATTGCTCAGTTTTTGATTTTCCAAGAACTATCAGTGTCGCCCTCATAATTACTACTATATTTACTGCCAAACGAACTTTATAACAAGAATGTTTTTCAAATGGATACTTTAAAGAGCTATAATTGAAACAAAAATTTTCAGTCAAACATTTATTTGCACGCACACGTAGAATAAAACTGAACATAATTTTACATATAACTTATTGTATTTACAAAAACCACAATCGAAGCGTCGACGCGATAAGTTTAAATATTTACAGTTTACGTACTCGAGTATTTCAGGTATCATTTTGAAGAGCAGTGACCCGTTTGTAATAAAATTCTGGTAGGTGTAAGATTTATTACGAAAAAGCAAATAATTTTGTTACACTTAAAAAGTTATTTACATACATTTAAACTTTTACATACATAAAAAGCAGTTTCCAATTAAGAAATGTGATTTTATAGTAAAATATAAATTGGAACTCCATTAGTGACAGTAAAAATGTGCGTAAATAATTATCCGTATTCCCGATTTCACTCAATTCTTATACGTATTATCACACAGGCCAACATAACGGTGTACGTATACAAAATAAATACATTATGTGGTAATTGGTTTACAAGGGTTGTTTGAACACTACAATCCTTAATGTCAAAATCCTTAAAAGTAGTATCAATCAATAGTCACCATATGATTCGCGGTTTAAGTTCTAAAATATGATATATTTGAAGTCAAAATATTAAAAATACATCAAGAAAATTATGTATGGAGTGAGCGGAGTGTATATATAAAACAACCCGACTTTGGTGTTATAGCCTGCAGCATGTATAATTGACTAGAAGAGATAGGACTTAGGTTGCAATCAATAAAAAGCCCAAAAGTATGTATGCCTTCACATATTGATCCGCTACCAAAGACTAACTATAGGCTGTTAGCTGTATGACTGCTTAAAAAAGACGTAAAATGAAAGCAAATTGTCATTTCCTTTTTATTATAATATATACTTAACCAGATTACATGGTAACACGAAACTACACTGAGTTAGATTTAAAATAATTATGTATAACATAGGTTTATTCTTCAAGTGATATAAACGACCGTTTATAAGGAGGACTCTGTATCGACTAGAAATAGTTATTAAAAGCATAGCATAAATAAAAACTTTCGAAATTATTTATTTTCTTGTAATAGGCGATGCACTGACTGCCTTGTGATAAAAGGAAATGAAATGCTTCCAAAATAATTAAACAATAAGGATAAAGCGGTACTATATTTAGTACTTCATTTAACTAACAAGGTACCAAAGTCACTTATTGATTGATTCAACTATAAATATATTACTAATAAATTAAAAGTTTAATCAATCAACAAAGCATATTATTATCGTCCAAATAAATAATAAATAGATGTGTAATAATAATAAATACTCTTATAATTATTTGCTATTTTTAATGAATAAATATTAAAAACATTCATTGAACATTCACATGGTATAATGGAATCAGTGTTTTCCATATGTAGTTAAAATCAATTTAAACGACGAAGTAAAATAGGAAATAAAAAGAACGATTCCCAAACTAGTAACAGGAAGAACGGGAAACAATCAAAATTTAAATTTAACGTAATTTTTGTATATTGTACCCGTTTTGTACTTTGAAAAACCAGAATTGATAAAATTGTTTCAATAATTAAATCAATGTTCATAAGTTATTTATTAAAAATAAAATAGCATTGGTATTAAGAAACTAACAGATTTGCTTTGCATTGATGTGATGCGATTGTAAAATTAAGATAATATGTTCAAATAAAATTCAAATAATGTCAAATAATTTTACGAAATATTTTTGCATTGAACTCTTTTAATTCTACCTTTATACAGGAACAACTTGAAAGATCTAACATACAATTTTTCACCCCTCCTGAAGATGTTGCAGAATATGAGGATTGCAGCGTTTTTGTTTTTCTGTCTGTACTACCAAAAGTTCTGAAAGCATCATCAAGTCATGTAGCTCTTGTGGAGATGGCGCTTTTAATTTGAATTTGCTTCATCATTCGTGTCCTAAAAACAAATATCTACGTGAGTCGTTAGTTCAAGTATTATTGTATAATTTCTGTGGCCCTGGCGACATAAAAAAGAAATAAAATATTCAGAAAATAAAAAAGAACAACTTGTGAGAAAACTTTTTGAAAAAAAGAGTATGTAAGGGAGCTAAGTAAAGAGCTCGGATAAGCGGAGATACGTACGCATGTGAAGAAAATAATAAATCTGATTTGAATCGAAATTCTTACTTGTTTAATGTAAAAGTTATATAATGCATAAACATTTTATAATATTAATAATTATAAACATAATTTAACCTACATTTAAATTATATGATGTAATTACTTTTTTAATCTAAAAATAATGTCAATTAAACACCAATATTATGTTTAAACTGATTATTACTTATTTATTTAAAGACATTTTAGCGCGATCACTAGACCGTTTATAAGAAAGCAACCAGTCTGGGCGGTATTTAGTGGCAGGAAAGACAGGCGGCGTGGGTACCAGTTACAGCAAGACGAGGTCCGTGAGGTCGGGACGCGGCGGCACGGCGCTGGGCCGGAAGTACGCGCACAGCCGCTCGTACAGCCGCACGCGGCCGGCGCGCGCGCCTTCCTCCGCCGCCCCGCCGCCCCCTCCTCCTCGTCCCCCTCCTCGCCCACGTCCCACGTGTCGGGCGTGGGCTCCAGCGCCTCCTCGAACGGCTGCACCGGCTCCAAGGGCGCGTCGTCCGCGCCCAGCACCTGTGCCGCGTCGCGATTAAATGATGTGCTTCCTGCGCCGGCTTTAACCGTTTTCACAAAGTTTAGTAATACGCGAGACATGGCGGCAAGAACCATTCGTATAAATATAGTATTTATTATAAAAATGGTCGAAATATATACAAAAAAAGCTCAGGTTAATTGTAAAACATCTGAATTATTATTTAACACCCGAAAATCACACACACGCACACGTACCGCGGCGCGAGCACAACGCAAGCTCGCCGCGAGCTGTACGAACACACGCACACACGCACACGTACCGCGGCGCGAGCATAACGCAAGCTCGCCGCGAGCTGTACGAACACACGCACACGTACCGCGGCGCGAGCATAACGCAAGCTCGCCGCGAGCTGTACGGAACACACGCACACACACGCACACGTGCCGCGGCGCGAGCATAACGCAAGCTCGCCGCGAGCCGTACGAACACACGCACACACGCACACGGCCGCGGCGCGAGCACAACGCAAGCTCGCCGCGAGCCGTACGAACACACGCACACGCACACGTACCGCGGCGCGAGCATAACGCAAGCTCGCCGCGAGCTGTACGAACACACGCACACACGCACACGTACCGCGGCGCGAGCATAACGCAAGCTCGCCGCGAGCTGTACGAACACACGCACACACGCACACGTACCGCGGCGCGAGCATAACGCAAGCTCGCCGCGAGCTGTACGAACACACGCACACACGCACACGTACCGCGGCGCGAGCATAACGCAGCTCGCCGCGAGCCGTACGAACACACGCACACGGCCGCGGCGCGAGCACAACGCAAGCTCGCCGCGAGCTGTACGAACACGCACACGTACGCGGCGCGAGCACAACGCAAGCTCGCCGCGAGCCGTACGAACACACGCACACGGCCGCGGCGCGAGCATAACGCAGCTCGCCGCGAGCTGTACGAACACGCACACGTACGCGGCGCGAGCATAACGCAAGCTCGCCGCGAGCTGTACGAACACACGCGCACCGCACTCTTACTGCCCTGTGCAGGTTCTGACCTTTATACTTATCATATATTGATGACCTGAAAGAGTACACTGCAGGAGATAAGCCTCTTTCTCTTACCGAAAGGTTGTCAAAATCGCCACGTTTGGAAAGCGAATTGGCGATAGCAGTACCATATTTCCGCAGGGTCGCGCAGGTCGAGCGCGGCGCGCAGCTCGCGGCGCAGGTAGCGCAGCAGTGCGGGTACCTGCCGCGGGTCGCGCAGGTCGAGCGCGGCGCGCAGCTCGCGGCGCAGGTAGCGCAGCAGTGCGGGTACCCGCCGCGGGTCGCAGGTCGAGCGCGCGGCGCGCAGCTCGCGGCGCAGGTAGCGCAGCAGTGCGGGTACCTGCCGCGGGTCGCAGGTCGAGCGCGCGGCGCGCAGCCTGCGGCGCAGGTAGCGCAGCAGTGCGGGTACCTGCCGCGGGTCGCGCAGGTCGAGCGCGGCGCGCAGCTCGCGGCGCAGGTAGCGCAGCAGTGCGGGTACCTGCCGCGGGTCGCGCAGGTCGAGCGCGGCGCGCAGCTCGCGGCGCAGGTAGCGCAGCAGTGCGGGTACCTGCCGCGGGTCGCGCAGGTCGAGCGCGGCGCGCAGCTCGCAGCGCAGGTAGCGCAGCGCGGCGCGCGCAGCTCGCAGCGCAGGTAGCGCAGCAGTGCGGGTACCTGCCGCGGGTCGCAGGTCGAGCGCGGCGCGCAGCTCGCAGCGCAGGTAGCGCAGCGCGGCGCGCGCAGCTCGCAGCGCAGGTAGCGCAGCAGTGCGGGTACCTGCCGCGGGTCGCAGGTCGAGCGCGGCGCGCAGCCTGCGGCGCAGGTAGCGCAGCGCGGCGCGCGCAGCTCGCGGCGCAGGTAGCGCAGCAGTGCGGGTACCCGCCGCGGGTCGCGCAGGTCGAGCGCGGCGCGCAGCTCGCGGCGCAGGTAGCGCAGCAGTGCGGGTACCTGCCGCGGTCGCGCAGGTCGAGCGCGGCGCGCAGCTCGCGGCGCAGGTAGCGCAGCAGTGCGGGTACCCGCCGCGGGTCGCAGGTCGAGCGCGCGGCGCGCAGCTCGCGGCGCAGGTAGCGCAGCAGTGCGGGTACCTGCCGCGGGTCGCAGGTCGAGCGCGCGGCGCGCAGCCTGCGGCGCAGGTAGCGCAGCAGTGCGGGTACCTGCCGCGGTCGCGCAGGTCGAGCGCGGCGCGCAGCTCGCGGCGCAGGTAGCGCAGCAGTGCGGGTACCCGCCGCGGGTCGCGCGCAGGTCGAGCGCGGCGCGCAGCTCGCGGCGCAGGTAGCGCAGCAGTGCGGGTACCTGCCGCGGTCGCGCAGGTCGAGCGCGGCGCGCAGCTCGCGGCGCAGGTAGCGCAGCGCGGCGCGCGCAGCTCGCGGCGCAGGTAGCGCAGCAGTGCGGGTACCTGCCGCGGTCGCGCAGGTCGAGCGCGGCGCGCAGCTCGCGGCGCAGGTAGCGCAGCGCGGCGCGCGCAGCTCGCGGCGCAGGTAGCGCAGCAGTGCGGGTACCTGCCGCGGGTCGCAGGTCGAGCGCGGCGCGCAGCCTGCGGCGCAGGTAGCGCAGCGCGGCGCGCGCAGCTCGCGGCGCAGGTAGCGCAGCAGTGCGGGTACCCGCCGCGGGTCGCGCAGGTCGAGCGCGGCGCGCAGCTCGCGGCGCAGGTAGCGCAGCAGTGCGGGTACCTGCCGCGGGTCGCGCAGGTCGAGCGCGGCGCGCAGCTCGCGGCGCAGGTAGCGCAGCAGTGCGGGTACCTGCCGCGGGTCGCGCAGGTCGAGCGCGGCGCGCAGCTCGCGGCGCAGGTAGCGCAGCAGTGCGGGTACCTGCCGCGGGTCGCGCAGGTCGAGCGCGGCGCAGGTAGCGCAGCAGTGCGGGTACCTGCCGCGGGTCGCGCAGGTCGAGCGCGGCGCAGGTAGCGCAGCAGTGCGGGTACCTGCCGCGGGTCGCGCAGGTCGAGCGCGGCGCGCAGCTCGCGGCGCAGGTAGCGCAGCAGTGCGGGTACCTGCCGCGGGTCGCGCAGGTCGAGCGCGGCGCGCAGCTCGCGGCGCAGGTAGCACAGCGCGGCGCGCGCGTCGGGCGCGGCGGCCAGCTCGCGGTAGCAGGCCTCGCGCAGCGCGGCGCGGGCGGCGCGCCACACGCCGTCGCGCTCGACGCGCTGCAGCGTCAGCGCCCACAGGTCGTCCAGCCGCAGCCGCGGGCTGCGCGCCGTGCCCGGGTTCCCGCCGAATAAATAGTGAATCTGCAAGAACACCGAAAAATTTCAGTGACAATATTCAATAAAATTTTCTTATATACTTATCATAATCAATTATTAAAATATCTTATATATAAATTTCCCGTTTCACAATGTTAGTTACCCTACTCCTCCGAAACGGCTCAACCGATTCTCATGAAATTTTGCGTGCATATTGGGTAGGTCTTAGAATCGGAAAACATCTATTTTTCACCCCCCAAAATGTTAAGGGTACTCCACTCCTAATTTTTTTTATTTTGTTATGATATAACATTAAAAATACATAAAACCCAAAATTATTACCCCTCTACGGTCAACCCCTATTTTTATATGGCAAAACAACGTTTGCGGGTTCAGCTAGTTTTAATATAAAATTATTGTACCGAATTCAATTTGGTTTTCAAAGGATCCCAACAACCGATGCTTGTTTAGCTCTGATTAAGCAAATATTTGCTATTTGGGAGGGTTCACAGGATACTATGGGTATCTTGTGATCTCTCTAAGGCCTTTGATTGCGTCAATCATGATACGATTACAAGAAAAGTACACCACTGTGGAACGTCACCACATGAGAAGTACCACGCTTGACCTTATTAAATCTTATCTATCTAATGGAATTCATAAAAGTAATCCGTGGTACAAGTTCTTCTGGATACACGATATCAATAGGCGTTCCACAGGATACGATTCTTGACCCATTTCTTTTTATTACTTATAATACAAATGTAAATCATTTACCTTACTTTATAAGGAATAAACATGATATAGCATTGTTTGCCAATGACACTTTTTAAACTTTTAAAGTCAAACGACATCTGGTAACATTTCACGAGATGAATAATCATGTCTGGTATAGTTCGATGATTCAATGCAAATAATTGGTTTTTAACTTCTGTGTTCTCCTATAAGATAACTACAATATAGATTTGTTTTGTTAATCGTACTTAATATGTTTTTTCTTTTTTTTAGTATGACAATTCTATGAAGAACCTAATAAATTAAACAATTTATTACCTTACTATTGAAAACTTGGATTGCGATTATCACTTAAAATCAATATTTTACAAATAAAGCAAATATTTCCCATTCTTTCCAGCTCACCTTTCTAACAGGATCATAGACGAGCTGGTGCGCGAACCGCGGGCGCGGCTCCGACGGCGACACGCTGTCGTTGCGGTACACGCAGCTCCACGTCAGCCGTTTCAACGAAAACACCCAGAGTGAGTTGTACACGCGCTTGTCTTTTTCCTTGCTCATTCCCTGTAAACAGAGATGGACAATTTTTCATTAATTCTTTTTAATTTATTTGGAAGTTTGTGGTAATAAGAATAGTTTCATAAATCCTGGACTTTATTTATTTTTTCCTCAGGACTAGATTAGTTTCAGAGTTTTAGGAATAGAAAATGTCTGTGGCGCGCTGCGTGAAGCCGGCGGCGGGCGGCGGGCGGCGGGCGGGAGTACGTACCGACAGCACAAAGATCTCGTCGGCGTCGGGGTCGAGCGTGGCGCGCTGCGTGAAGCCGGCGGCGGGCGGCGGGCAGGCGGCGGCGCCGGCGCACAGCGCGCCGCACTCGCCGCTGCCCACGTCCCACCACCACAGGTCCAGCAGCTGCTCCTTGTTGCGTTGGCCCGCGAATATGTACAGGCGACGCTGCACCTGCACGCGTACGCCGATATGCACTATAGTGATTTGACATGAACAACTCGAAGACATCGTTCTTGAAATATCGATTCTAAGAAAGCATTGTAAAATTACATATTTCGGTCTTAAAAAAATTTAATAAATAAGTGATTTTTTAATTGTTAGTTTAACCTTAAAGTGATTAAATTCAAGAAGCGGCATTAGTTGCAACGGAGCAGTGTCTGCCGCGTGCGTGCACTGACCGGGTGGAAGAGCATGGAGTGCGAGACGCGCGGCTGCGGCGCGGGCAGCTCGTGCCGGTCGGGCAGCAGCTGCTGCCACGTGTTGGACGCGATGTAGTACGCGTACAGCCCAGAGTACTGCGGGCTCACGAGCTCCTCGCTGCCACACATTTCGATATTAGCGTCTTAACAGATAAAGTGTGTTACAGGGTGTACGTGAGAAATGGTCAACGTCTCATACATAATTTTAGTTGTGAATAAATTAATGCGTCTTTCTAGATGAATTTCTCCAATCAATGAAAAGAAAATGTTTTAAATTTAACGTGAATTCGAATCATTAATTTGTCGGTGACTCGGACAAAGGTTTTTCTAACCTCAAGGATGATCACACTGAAATATTTATTTCCCTTTAACTATTTCAGCAGGCAAGTCTAGTAATCTGTAAAACTAAAGTGAAAATTCAAAAATTACAAAAAAAATTGCCAACAATCAAATTTTATTCAACGCAATTTGATGAAGACACAAAACAAACAATTTTATATTAATATATTTAATTATTATATTTAATTTCAACCCACTGTCAAAAGAAAAATCAAACGAGTTTCTTAAAGCAATAAGGTTAAATATCAGACTTTGATTGCTTTGAGTTGTATTGTAACAAAATAAGACAATAAAGCTTCCCAACTACGTTTGAGTGGCATTTCTAGACCTCAACACTAAAAATTCGGCATTCTTCAAAATGTTCACATTCGAGTCCCGACCCCGCCACGCGCCCGGCGTGCGCCCGCGCGTACGTACGTACGCTGTACGTTGGCGGGCAGCACGCGTGTACGTACGTGTTGGCAGGCAGCACGCATGTACGTACGTGTTGGCGGGCAGCACGTGTGTATGTACGTGTTGGCGGGCAGCACGCGCGTAAGTACGTGTTGGCGGGCAGCACGCGCGTACGTACGTGTTGGCGGGCAGCACGCGTGTACGTACGTGTTGGCGGGCAGCACGCACCCGGCGTACGTACGTGTTGGCGGGCAGCACTCGCGTACGTACGTGTTGGCGGGCAGCACGCGACCGCCGAACACGTAGATGGTCTGCGTGTCGGCGTCCAGGCACATCTGGTGGTCGAACACGAGCTGCGGCCCGCCCGCCGCCGCCGTGTCTCCGCACACCAGCGCCCACGCGCCCGCGCCCACCTCGTACACGTACAAGTCGCTCTGCAACCACGGCACTCGCTCTCACTCTCACTCTCATTCCGGGGAAGCGACATACAATCGAGCTCCGCAACTAAGTACCCAAAGCTGTGTTTTGAGGCCCAAAGGCGCCATCTATTATCTGATGGCGGTGGTAGCGCCTATACCAATAAACAAGGCATAAGTAATAAAAGAGAATACAGATTTAAAATTTCAACTGATGCGTGTAAGACACGGTGGCTCGGAGGTAAGAGCGTCGCCACGGATCGGTGAAGGTCGCGGGTTCGAATCCCACCCGTGTCAGTTGAAATTTTAACATTTTCACTTTAACTTAATCATATAAAAGTTCAGCATAAATATGCTTTAAAAATCAATAGAATTGCATAATATTCATATACAATGGTAACAAAAGATTAGATACAGTATATGTTCAAGTGTTTGACAGTATACAGAAACTGTCTCCCGTAAGAAAAATTATGTGTACTATGATAACACTATTGTATATAAGAGGAAACTTACGTTCATATTACTCGGAACTCGTTGCGCATTGTCTAGGTACCGTCCCAGGATGTAGAGCCTCTCGTTGACGGGGTCGAAGACCATCTTGTGGCAGGAACGCGGAGATGGACCCGACGCCATGCCACTGTGCCGGCACAGCAGCGTCCACCTCTCCGTCGTCGTTGTGTAGCACCAGAGATCGTCCAGGTCCTCGGTGCCGTTCCAGCCTCCGAAGAGGTATAAGGTACCTAACAAAATAATTACGCAATGTTACATTTTTGTCGTTCTTTGAATTTTTTACATTACATATGATCGTCGATTATTTTTCTGTTACAACAAGAAAATTCTTAATTAATAAATTTAAATTTTTTTTTTTTAATAATAATTAAAAAAAATAATTTAAATTTATTAATTAAGAATTTTCTTAATTAATAAATTTAAATTAAAAAATAAATTAAAATCTATTTCGTGCACAGAAACAATTTTTGCTAGGAATACCTAGCAAAAATTGTTTCTGTGCACGAAATAGATTTGGTATTTTTTGTTACATTCATATTGTTAGGGTCGTGTAAAATTATTATTTTATTTTATATACCAGTAGGATGAAACGCCTGCCTTAGCGCATAAGAAGATACAAGAAGAATCACGTATTGTAAAAAATTTTCATAATCACTATCAACACTGCCTTCATAGCCGACGGTTGCGAGTTCAAATCCTACTAGCTGCTAAGGTACACATTTGTATGACGTATATGAATGTTCATTCTCGAAACTCGGATATTTTATATACTCGTTTATTCATTTCTGATTAATTGTCTGTGTAATATATATGTAATATGTATGATAAATATTTATATGTCTATCGGCCATGTGGTAACGGTGTAAGAATATAGCCACTCCCTTTCTTTCCGTGGATGTCGTAAGAGGCGACTAAAGGAAACAGCCTTGAATATCGTTATGGTAACCGATAGACGGCGGGATAACCTTCTCTAAAAATATCAGACCAAAATAATCAGACCGAAGATGCCCATCTTCGGTCTGATTATTTTGCGGCGTGTGAGTTGCGAGTGGTCTGGTGGTGTGACCAGCAGTAGCGTATAAGAAGATATAAGAAGAATCGCGTAATGTAAAAATATTATTAAGAATGTGGAATATGCTTGCTTGCGAGTCAATTTTCATAGTCCATCTCCGTACCAATTATAATTGCGCAGTTTTCTTGATTTTGATCACTTTAGAAATTAATGAATTTTCGCTTTTTATTCCGCTACCCAAGCCTGTAAAAACGGCTGACACAGTTTGTACTCTAAAACAAGTTTGCTTGGCCTGAACAAACTCCCTATTATGATAATAAAACAATTTTTTGTACTTAATCACATTTTAAATTTCAAATTCATCTAAATGATACACGAAGTAAGTTCACACCAAGCAAATTCCTTTAAAACAAACAACATTTATACAAATAGCACTAAAGCGCCATCTGTTGATAACAACAGAAGCATATGTGTGGCGACATGTATGTCTCCACATAAGAAGCTAAATTGCTGATTCAAGAAACACATCAACGTTCTACATCGCGCTATCGAAGTTCGCACGATTACAAGCATATATGTATACGATTACCGATAGCGCACACTGGTGGAGGTTCTTTCGTTCTAGTCAGCGCTTCGCAGCAGCTGCCATCATTGTCTTCAAACTTCTAACTTGCGAGCCTCTCCTCGCAAGTCATCTTTAGATGAAGCTGGAAAGGCCTCCGGGCCAACAGCATCCCGCGGATGGTTTTAGTCGGTATGCTTCTCCTTCTGAGATTGGCCAAGGAACGTTCGTACATAAAACATTTCCTCCACGGTTATCAAAAAAAAAAAAGCACACTGGTGGAGGAGACGTCCTCCCCAGGTCAAGATCAGCCGACCTGGCGGGTAGCTACCTTATTCCTGGGCAGATCACCCGCTACATGTGAGTGCAAACTGTATACACTACTACTGCTACTGCTACTGCTATAAGCAGTAACGGCAGCTCTCACCGGTGTTGGGGTCGACGACGAGCTGGTGGCCGCCGCGCGGGCCGGGGCGCGCCGCGCACGCGCCGCTGCAGCCCACCTCGCACGTGTCCACCGACTCCGCGACATTCGCAGACACATCCTGCCCATCATCAGTGTATGTTTCGCACAATCTCTACTGTAGAATAACATCTTCAGCCTATACAGGGACGATATACGGAATACCCCAATACAGGGGTGGGCAATTAAATCCTTTCGACCCTTTTTCTACCGAACATATTTTTCGGTATAACGTGACAGTTGGTGAAGTTTCCGTCCTGTTTATGTCCGAGCCAACGATATAAACCATACGCAAGTTTTTGAAAAAACCCATTGGTACTTGCCTACCTACGCCTGGGGATCTAACTCGGGTCTCTTGACTCGAATTCCGATCACCCTATCACTTCGTTGTCGTGACTCTTTTTATATTGCTCTTTTTGTATTATTGTTTTTTTAACTTGTAGAAAATTATTAATTATTTATTGAATACTCACGATTGAGGTTTCTTGGTGGAAATTCATCTTTAAATAATTTCTTTTATAAATAGTGAAATAAGTCAAAGTTAATTCTAATTTTTAATTACTAATTATTTAGTTAACAATGCCCCACGAAAGTTCACAAAATAATAAAATTATAATTTAATTGCACTCTTCTTTATTATTTCATTGTTATTAGTGGCGATGCCCATTTTTCAATTTCAAATATCTGCATCCACAGCTTCTCCCTCACCCCCCGGGCATCACTATCTTTTTTACTCAAATGGTTTAAAAGAGACTTAAATCAGCCTAATTGTAAATTAAATTATCTTATTTATTATTAAAAATTATTTTATCTTTAAATTACTTACAAACCGCAACTGAACAATGAACAACAGTGAACAAATTTAATACATAACGTATCAAAATATGACACATGTATGCGCGCACAGTGGCAGCGCATAGAGCGCGGGGTGCACTCACGGGCAGCTCGAGGCGCGGGTCGCGGTCCGCGCAGGCGAGGTCTTGCGGGCGCGCGCGCGGCGCGGGCGGGCCGCCGTCGCCGCAGCACAGCCGCGCCTCCACCTGCGGCGAGCACGCGGACAGCTGCCGCCACTGCGGCTGGTAAGGCTGCCACGACATGTACCAGTCCATTTCGCCCTCTGTCCGTCACAACCAACCGCTCATAAATAAACGGCCACACAAAAGTGCATACGGACACAGCGCCACCTCCATTGGTTTCAACGTACGTACCCATACTACGTGAAAGGTACACGGGGGTATTTAAAACTTAAAAGGGGTCACAGTCAGATCACAAACAATAACCTCACTTTTTAAATTTAAAAATAATTTTGTATTTTTTCGCGTTTTTTATTAGTCATACAGTTTTAATTAGCATCTGAAGCGTCGGGAAGTAAAAAAACGAATTAAAAACGCGATAAAATCCGAAAATCGTTTTATTTAAAATGTATGTATTCAGGTAAATACAAGAGATCATTAATAACCACACTTGGTCACAGGAAGTGACTGTGTGGATGGATCTACAACTGTGTGCCTTAAAGATGATTGAGATGAAAAAAAAAATGTAAATAAAACAAAAACTCTTTTTGTAAATTAAATTCTTTTTATAATATGATTTTTCAAAAGTTTTTCATCCTAATAATATTTTTTTCACTTCTAACTGTAGAACCAACCAAATGGAAGCCCTCGGCTGGGGTAAACAGACCACAACACATTATGACCTGTGGGCCGACAATTCAGAAAGAATTAAAGTGGAGGACACTGCAGGCAGTATTGAAGGACACCACCTTCTACATTTGAGCTTAGGGAGATTTATCTTGGACTCCCAGTCGCCTCAGATTGTTGGAGAGGGTAATTACAATTGATTCATTCACAGAAACGACTATCTGGACGATTTCAAATGGCATGATAGGTCCATTAATCTAATTATATAGACAGGGAGCTACATGGAGGAAGTTATAAAATGTCTAAAATGTCCCTGCCTCAGATATTTCCTTGTTTCAGACAGAGAAGGAGTTATCTGAGGCAGAGGCAATTCAAAGAAACTATTTTCAAAATAATTAATTCCCTAAATGAAAAGTAGTTTATTTAACAGCAATGTTTATAATGCACAGTATGTAACAAACTCTCTACTAACTAACAAAAAATAAATCAACTCACCATTCAAAGCCTCCTGTAAAATCTGCTCCGCTAATTTATAATCCCCATTTTCAACCAATGCATTCCATAGACGTGATTGTATCGGCCCTTCAAGCTGTACTCCAGTTTCTCTAGAGAGTGCTTCAAATGCATCTTTATAACGACGTCGTCTTAAATGTTTCAGTAGAATTCGAACAGCTTCTTCCTCTTTTCGCTGCAAAACGTTAACCAAGTCCCCCATAAGAATTATGATTTGATTCATTACATCTCATCTAGTTTCAGCAAAAAAATATATATACAAGAGAATTATTCATTTATATCAAAAATAAATTGTGGCAAAACTTTAGCCTCCAAGCCACCATACTCATAGGTATCAGTTGCTATGGTACAGGGGAAGACACAGGTGCAAATCCTGTCAGTGTGTGTTAGTAGATTTGTTAAATTTTTGATTAATTTAATCACACAAACACACATTTTTTTACTTTGACAAAAGACATTTTTTGACTAATAACTCACATGCCCTTGACTAGAACACCAATCTTCACCGGATTAAAAACATTATCAACATTTCATGCCAGGCAATTTTTGTGTTTTTAAAAGACTGACAAAAAAATGCTGCAATGTTGCCTTTGACTAAGCACAGTTAACTAATATTTATAGTAATCAAATAGTTAAAAATGGCTTAACTCACGTTATAATAATTGGTGTAGGTACCGACTAGTTTCTGACCTATCAAAGGTCCTTCATCAGGGTGAGTGATGGACCTCTAATAGGTCCGAAACTAGTCAGTACCTACACCGATTATTATAACATGAGTTTTAAAATATTTGATTAATAATTTCTCACGAGGTCACTCTAAATTAAATCATTAAAACTTTTTATTCTTTTATTTCATTAAATTTTAATTTTTATGTTTTTAGTTTTTATGTTATATTATATTTAAATATAGTAAAATGCTTTTAGTAATTTTGTGCATTAGTTACCAAAATTTACTATAAAAGAACTATCATGAACAGTCCACTAGGGTAAGACTAAGGGCAAGGGTAATGATAAATTTAACCTTTCAATCACCTATAACAAACCTATCTTTGTTTGCTTCAAAGTATATGTTATGTACTCTAATGGCATATTAATGGCTATCATTATTTGTTGCTTTAATTTACTAAATTTTACTATTATTTTGCAAATAAAATAACAACTGCTATTATTATTATATACACAATTACTAATTCTAACCCACCAAATTTATAGTTTCCACAGCGTTTCTGATTAAATCTTCATGATTTTTCCCATGTAGCTCAACAGACCATATAGTATAATTATATGCAGGGCCCCATGACAACAGAGGCACAATTTTAATATATTGCACAGGGAGATATAGTCCTTCACTTGTTCTATTTCTCACTTTAAATGTCTCTGGTGCACTGTCTCTCTTCAAACCACTAAAATAATTAATTTTTAATAATTACAAATAAAACAACTTAAATAAATAACAAAGCAATAATGACAACAGTATTTTGAATTTTTAGTTTTAGTTATTACAAAAAAAAAAAATTAGGCAATTAGCAGAGATACACCCGTTTCCATAATACCCTTACTAAATTGACATGAAGTTGAATCTTGCTAAGAAGGATCATACATTTTTTCAAAATGTATGATCCTTGTTGTGAATACCATAGTACTTGTTTAAGACTTTCTGAAAAATGTTCACAAACACATTCTTCTTTTCTTTACAGTCTATCAAGCAACCATTGCTAAAGATAAGCCTCCCCTAAACATGCACAATTTTTTCATTTACCAATTACATTACCAATATTATATTTAACCCTAATGGTATTCAAAATAGAAGCCAGCTTTAAAGGAAGGTTCATTACAACCAAATAGGCTATTGGACCACAATACAGGTATTATTCTTACATATTATTTTTGTGTATACTTACGCTGACAAAAGTAAAGAGAGATTATTCTCATCAGTTCCACCAAATACTTGAAACTTTTTGAGATCACTGACATGTGGTTTAATATATTTACCAAATTTTATTGTGTCTACAATAGACAAAGACTTCAGTTTGAGCATAACAAATTGGGGTAATATTGTGCTAGCTGAGCTGTCTGTAAACCATTTCGACATTTGATCATAAGGTTTATTCACCAAGATATTCCTAAAATAAAAAAATAAAACTAAATACAAAGTAATTTTGGTGAGCAATGATCGCAAAATGTGAGAACATCTGTTTTATAATTAGCTTAATTAGAGATATCTACTACTTTTCTATCTAAAATAAACATATCGCCGGGAAAACAAATAACGACAACATAAAAATTAGTACGCACTCAGGTGTATAATTGGCGGAATAACTAGAGTACTTATGTATAGTGTATGATAATTGAACTGTTTCATATTTTTCATCCATATCGACGCGTTTCATATTATACTGCTTTTTACATATCACACAATTTGATCAACATATGATCAAAATAGTATCATATATTCATTCTGACCATAGATATTGACACCGTCAAATTGATTTACTTGACGTGACATTGAACATATCAGAAAATAGGGTTACCGACTTCAATAGAATTAATCCATAGAGCTAAATTCAAATATACAATCATTTGAAAACCTGTTTTCAAGTGATTGTATATTTGAATTGTATATTTTTTTTTGATTGTATATTTTTTTATAGAAGAGGGAGTCAAACGAGCAGTAGGCACACGTGATGGTAAGTGATTACCGCCGCCCATGAACATCTGCAATACCGAAGGAATAGCAACGGAATGGTATATATTATATCACTATATATATATATATGTATATATATATATATATATATATATATATATATATATATATATATATATATATATATATATATATATATATATATATATATATATATATATATATATAGGTGTTAGAAGGGAATATATAAAAAAGGAGGAGGTTCAAAATTTGGTAGAAAGTTCTTTGTGTTCTGTTTATACAATTCCAACAAGATTAGGAAACTTGCTAAAGGTTTATAAGCACTTTGAATATTTTAACTCTTTTTAGGTAGAATTAAGTTGTGAAAAATTGATCCGCTTAAAAAATTCTTAACTGAATGTAATTGTATTGTCAAATAATACAAATTTATCATCTTTATCTTTTATAAATTTATCAAGCAGATAATTTTTTAAAAAAGTTTAAGTAATGGTGCGGATATTGCAGTATAAAATACTCTAAAGTGGAATAAAGAATTTCCTTTTGAAAAATATGACACGTGACCACGTTGTCGTGTTGAAAAATTCAGATTTTGTTGCTACCGCCGCTTGACTTTCTACTGCTTCTTCATATATATTTCCAGCATTGAAGCAGAAAGATCAAGAAACAAGACAAAACTACAGCGTCCTTACTTTGCGAGATTTAGTACTTACGCAACGACCTCCGTGGACGTACGCACCAGTTTGTCATCGTATTGCCAGCTCTAAGGTCCCGGGTTCAATTCCTAGACGGACGGACGGATCAATGTATAAAACCACTTTTTTACTTTTTCATGGGTCTAGTTGTTTATGGTACCTTCGTTGATTACGATTGTATAACACGCGTGCTTAAGAAGCAGAGCTAAGTAGCTCTGATTGATTGAGTATGATTCCAAAGTAAGTACTTTGGAATCATACAGCGTACGTGATATTGTTCATACCTATGTATGTATTTATTTAAAAGGTATGATCGACCTGAAGGAGCCACTCCGGGTGGGCAAGTGCTTCAGATACTTGTTGATGATGATGATGAGTTTAACTACTTTGTAGTATATAACGTGAATTGGTTGAATGAGGGTCATAATTACCGGTGAATTTCGGCAGAGGTTTGAGCTCTACACCCTTTTTCCTACGGTCCTACAACATACGTAGGGTAATCACGTTTATAACAATAAAAAATGTGTGTGTCAGCCTCAATGCACGACTCGAGTACTAATACTACCAAGGAGTATAATAGTATACTGTGAGACAACTATTTTTTACGAACGATTATAAAATATATAGATAAGTAAATGAGAGCATATTTTATCTTACTGAAAGTATGCATAATACTTTTATGTATATTAATTATGTAATTTATCAAAACAGATTACATAGTTATTGAAACATCAAGTGTTACCAGGCAGCGGAGAGTACTCTGAGCTGGAAGCTGTACAAGATAATTTGCACACGAATATAACACAATAACTTTACGCAGATAGTTTAATTTTACTTCCAATAATGTTTCATACCCCAGGCTTAAATGAAGATCCATCACTCCAAAAAGAAACAAATAAGGTGTGCTGCTCTTTGATGCTCATTGTAAAACAACAAGACAGCGCTTCTACGTGTCTAATACGATAATCACATAAGATTTTACAAAAACTTAGAAAATATAGTGACAGGAAATGAAAAGAGAATTTTTGCTCAAGATCTGCGTTTTCGTGATTTTTCACTCTACATGGCTCTGTAATGTAATCAAAACATCATGATTATATACAGTTTATTAATTAAACATGTCTTAATTGTAATTGTAATTAAAACGTGTATTTTTCCAACGAAACTAAAAACTCTCTTATAAATGCATTATGCGTAGAAATAACCAGCATGAGTTGCTAACTTGACCTTCATATCATAAAATGTTACGAGGGCATCCAAAACAAGTAAATTAAATTCTGAAGTTTCTATTTTTTTGTACACAGTTTCATCAATTCAATAATTTCTTTTTATTAATTTAAATAAAATTGAAATCGAAAATATGAAATATATAAAATTGATATATCTAAGTTTATTATTGTTTGCAAAAATATGTGTAATAAAAACTCTTAGAATAGATGAGTGTTCATACAGTTTTTTAGAATTAAAAGACCTCAAAAGTATTAGTAAATCAATAATTCCAGAACTTAAAGGCGCAGTAAAGGGAGAAGCTGGTAAAATAGGTATCATTGGTGGTTCTGTTGAATATACTGGGGCTCCATATTTCGCTGCGATATCAGCTCTTAGGGTGAGTTTTATCATCAAAATAGACAAACTATTACAAATTATCATAAAACAAAAAAATATTATTTACGTAAACTGGCAAGTTTGAAGTTCTAGCAAGCATTCTATACTAGAAACTACAGGTGTATTCCTAAGTAATTAGAATTTATTTTAATTATCACAGACTGTGATAATTATATTATAACTGTACTGTATTGGATTCGAAAAAGCGTTCCAATTGCGTATCGTTTTTCGTAGTGAAAAACGATACGCAATTGGAACGCTTTTTCGGGTTCCATAAACGTCGAACAAATAGGTAAATTGTTATGGTCCGGGCGATGTATATTATATTTAATTAAATATTGTATTGTTCAGAGCAGTCTTTAAAAGAAACGGACCCGCCCATGGTCGTAGCAGCTAGTAGCAAAAGTGTTAGCTCAAAGATTAGAAACCATTTTAAATGGAATATCGATAATCTTAATTATATGTACTATCCAAGCATTGATCATGCATGTTAAAAACCATATACATTTATTTCACACCTTACCGCATCGCATCCGCCCATATTGCATACCGCGAAGCGGTGAGATTGTACTCTACTCTCGACACGCCAAAGTCCAGCATGGTTTTGCTCTCAAACTGCCTCTATATCAACTAATTGGCAAAGCTCTTGTGTGAGTTGCTACTTGGGTCGATACTTATCGGCTTCTCACATCAAGGGTACTTCGATAAAAGCCGCGGCGGCACCAAAGGATCACAAAATCAGGTAAGGGGCGCAAATATGAGTCTTTGTAGGGAGACTATATATTTGTTCCATTTACCGTAGCGACGATCGGGCCGTTGGCGATGCAGTTTGTATAGGAATTTCATCCGCGACTTAGCCCGCCTTAGTCGCTGGTAACAATAGGGCTGGTTCTTTTATCGCTCCTATCATCATCAATTATTCAACATGAAAATACTGCCAGCGTTAATGTTACCGAGCTATACGATTATTGTAGTTTTACGTTTTTACGTTAATTAGTGTAGTCTTTAGTCAATAAGTATTGTAAATATTAACATAATTTTATTTCCTGAAAAATTTAAATATCTATCTTATAATTCGTAGAAAACATTTTTTCTTGGTATTTAAAAAAAGATATATGAAAAAAAATTACGTGGACGTATTGTGGAGATATTTTTAAGAGTTGGTCACAATAACACCGGAAAAATGGACGTATTGAGACCGGGTTTCGTTTTGAGTCTTCAGAATAACATCAAATAGTTATATCAAAAGCCTAGTACCCGTAGTTTAATATTAAAATTGTTTTTATAAAAAAACTTTTCTACTTTCACTTTCACTATTTGCACTTATAAAATAACATATGAATTTAATTTCTCATTTTAAATAAAATCATTTTGTAAGGTGTGCACTTTTGGATTTTCCAAATTATTTATTTTATTAAAAACGCTGTTATCGATCAAACGCACTCCCAGTTAGAATATGCATCCCGCACTTATGTAAAGATATAGCTTATATTCTCAAGTTTCGGTACAGGACGTGTACTTACAAATGGGAATTGTGTTGTAGATATTGTTTGAACATTATTAAAACCATGTTGCGTACAAGAGCAATTTGTATACATCAACAATCATAACACCTCGTTAAAAGACACTGCAGCATATAAGCCTCTCTAATTTTTACTTTAGACCCTGCTGTTCATCACCGGTCTGCCGAAGTTATGATATTTTCTAAGATGTTTCTCCCGGCATCTGTTAGTAGCTAATGGTATTTTTAAGACTTTTCTCTAAGTCGCTTATTACGGTAGCCGCGACAAAAGAGGTGGCGGTATTATTCTTACACCGATACAACACGGATAATTTTGTATCGTACAGATTTTTAAAGACCAAAGCTATTAAAGTATAGTATAAATCTTCAAGCCATTCCATTGGAAATGGCGTAAAGATTTATACTATACTTTAATTGTATTGACAGGAATAGACAGAGGTCTCGACAATTAAGTATTTCCGATCCACCTTCATTTTTTGGTACAACGTGACTCGTGAGGTGGTGAGCCCGTCACCGTCTCTCTGTCCAAGACAAAAACTTTTATTAGTCACCTGCGAGCACACGAATGCCCCTCGCAATAGTACAAGTCGCTGTGGCCGAAATCGGTCGTATACTATACCATATATTTCGAATAGTATAAACAATAACGTATGTAACAGTGGTAGAGCCACGCATCAGCTTTTAGATGCATGAATGGGCTGACTCAACCGGGGAAGTACCACGACCTCGCAGAATACCGGCGTGAAGTAGAAGTCTAACAAACTTCTGCGTTTCGTCTGGTGAGTGCACGTAACCGGTGGCCCACACACCCCCTTCCCGCAATTCTGGGGGAGGGTGGCACTCTAACGGAGGCAACGCATCTGCTATGCCTCTGGTATTGCTGGTGTTCATGGGCGGCGGTAATCACTTACCATCACGTGAGCCACCTGCTCGTTTGCCTCCCTTTTCTATAAAAAAAATGTAACATTATTTATGAACATATTGGTACAGTTCAAAATAAACACAATCTTACAAAACAAAGAGTGTATACAGTCGTCGAACGTAAACCGTAATTAGGTTTGTAGTTCTCTAAAAAAAATTATCACCAAAATCCCACAACAAAACGTGACCGGCGTACCACCAGTCACGTTATCCCAAGAAATGGTCCAAGCCAACAGTACAAATAGTATGTTTTGAAAAAACCCATTCGTACGAGCCTACCATCTGGGGATTGAACTCAGGTCTCTTTGACCCGAATTTCGAACACTCGGCTATCGTGACTTTTATATATAGATACATCATTTTGTAAATTTAGTTGGTTGGAATTTTCCCATCTGCTTTTCCCGCATCCTCATGTCATTCGTTTTAATATTAAAAAAAACTACTAATATTAATAAAATATTTTTGTTTAAAGTTGCTCACGGATTAACCTGAAATAACCTACTATGAAGATAAGAACTCCAAAAATAGTCTCATTATATTATTTATGAAGTTTTAAATAACGCATTTGAGAGCTTTTTTATTTATTTACAGAAAGAAAATTACATTTTTGTTTGCAGTATTCATTACAAAAAATTAGAATTATGTTAAATCCCTGGCATACCAGTATCACGAAAGATAGCTGAAATGGCTGTTTGGCTATGACATCTACCTGTACAATTTATATTATATTAACGTGAAATGTGTTCCCCTTTTTGTGAATATATATATATATATATATATATATATATATATATATATATATATATATATATATATATATATATATATATATATATATATATATATATATATATATATATATATATATATATATATATATATGTAAAAATTTAAATAATTTTTGTGAATGAACAGGAAAATAAACATGCTTCCATTGTATAATATATTTATTAGTTCTAAAAATCTTGTTTATTAACAAGATTTTTTTTGTTTCAGACTGGAGCTGACCTAGTTTATGTTATAACTACAGAAAATGCAGCTCCAATTATTAAATCATATAGTCCAGATCTCATTGTGTATCCATTTCTGAACACAAACTCAGCGTCTAAGTTGCATTTCATAATCTCGAAAATGGATGTTATAGTCATCGGTCCGGGATTAGGTAGAGAAGATGATATTCTTAGGTTAACGTATGAAATAATACAGACTTGTAGAATTCTGAAGAAACCTTTAGTTATTGATGCCGATGGTTTATATGCTATATTGAAAAATATATCTATTATTAAAGATTATCCTAGTCCAGGTGTAATTCTTACTCCCAATAAAAGAGAAGCAATGCGCCTGATCCAAGCTGTTCCTGTTAATAATGTGACTTGGTATGAATATTGGGGTAAATATGTATCCGTCTTGGAAAAAGGTGAACAAGATAGCTACCTTTCAACTGTTGAACCTTATAAATGGTCGTCTTCAGAAGGGGGATCGGGACGTCGCGCAGGTGGTCAGGGTGATATACTATCAGGAATATTGGCTACATTTTATAAGTGGGCCTTAAATGTAAATATATGTGAACACGACCAATCAGTACAGCTTGCACAAAGTGTTGCTGCTTATGCAGCGGCAAAACTTACAAGAACTTGTAACTCGAAAGCCTTTGAAAAATATGGCCGCAGCTTGTTAGCTTCCGACATGTTGAATGAAATTCATAATGCGTTTAAACATGAGTATGAATAAATAAACGAAATTATAGAAAAATCATCTTTTATTTAATGCTCTAAAAATGTTAAAAAAGCGTAACGGTGAAAATGCTTAAAGAAAAAAAAAACATATGGGGTGGGCATTAACTGTTGCATTAACTATCGAAGGTGCAGTAGAAAAAAGCCAAAATTAGTCACACTGGGACAGATGTGCGCTAGGGATTTCTTTACATATGAGTAAGGAAGGTGAATTAATGATAGAAATCACTCACTCCTTAACAGTAAGGCAATAATACAAGATAAATTAATAAACACTGCCCAGTACAAACGATTGGATGATAAGAGACGAATTGGGTGCCTAAAAATTTCCAGAATTTCCACCGAGCGATTACAAGATTTACACACATGTACTCAGTATCCTCATCATTAGGACTACCAGTTACACCTACTGCTAGCTACGGAACTCACTAAGTTTGTGCTCAAAAATTATCATTGTATTCACTACGTATTTCTACACTAAAAATAGCAAAACACAAAAAAGGAAAGAACAACAACTTTCTTAGCTAAACAATCACTTATTAATTTAAATTTAAATAAATAAATATCTTCACGCAATTCCAAATACAGGGGTAGACAGAGGTCTGGTCTAGGCGATTAAGTCCCTTTGACCCACCTTCCACCGAAGATATTTTCGGGACAACGTGACAGGTGATGAGCCCGTCGCCGTCTTTATGTCCAAGCCAACGATATTGTTCGTTCATAAGTTTTGAATAAACCCATTGGTACGTGCCTGCCACCTGGTGATCGAACTCGGATCCCGTGACTCGAAAATCCGACCACCCAACCACTCGGCTATCGTGACTTTATTAGTAATTTTAATGAATAAGCTTAATAGGTACAGTAGTGCTTAAATAAGTATAATGAGTAAGTGGTAGGCCGTGCCAATATTTCATCAGCCTTTCTTATACGTGCGAAATGTACGTATAAAAAAGAACAATATATAAAATAATTTATTTCTTCATTATCTACTTAACGGCCTAGAAAAGTTCGCTATTGAAAAGAGTACATTATTACTACTTTCGCATGACAGGGCCTCTTAGTAAAGTAAGTTTATTTACCTAAATAGCCACGCTTGACTAGTGGATTGACGATCTCAGAACCAGACACATTGCGATTATGGCAAATCCTCCCTATGGAGGATTTGCCATAATCACCACGCTTGGCAAGCGGATTGGCGATCGCAGTATCTGACCTCTCGCACCTTAAGCGTTGCTGTACATCCTCGGGCTGATTATTTTTGACTGATAGAGTATATTATCACTACTTTCGCATGACAGGGCCTCTTAGTAAAGTAAGTTTATTTACCTAAATAGCCACGCTTGACAAGTGGATTGACGATCTCAGAACCAGACACATTGCGATTATGGCAAATCCTCCATAGGGAGGATTTGCCATAATAACCACACTTGGCAAGCGGATTGGCGATCGCAGTATCAGACCTCTCACACCTTAAGCGTTGCTGTAAATCGGTCTGATTATTTTTGTCTGATATTTTTGGAGATGGTAATCCCGCCATCTATCGGTTGCCATAACGATGTTCAAGGCTGTTTCACTTAGTCGCCTCTTACGACACCCACGGACAGAAAGGGAGTGGCAATATTCTTATACCATTACCTTACTGCAATATTAGAGTACGTAGACTAAAATTAAAGCATATGATCACTTCCTTCTAGTAAGTTCTGAAAGGAGTAATGATTACATACACTCATGCATATACTTTGTTCCTGATAGAATATGACAATGACATTAACGATGACATACGCTAGGACCGTTCAGAATTCATATTCTTCTATGTTACGATTCTTCTTTAATTTTAGATTTTACCATAATTCTATTTTCATTATTACTGGTTGTTAAATTGTGTATATTAAAAATATTATCAATGTTTTTTCTTTAAATTTCTACTGATGAAAAAAATGCCTGCTCGTTGAATTCATTTTGTTTTTAGACTAAGTACATTTAGGATAATATCGAATTATGAACGTTAAATGGATATTTTCTCTTATCAAAATATTGTTGTAAAAATATTTGATTACTGTGTATTGTGTTCGATGGAGAAATAATCTTTTACAGTACCATGGAACATGAAATTGATGAATGTATTCGAAAACGAATTCAATGGGCGCAGTTACCCACGACTCTAAAAAAGGTAAATTAATAATTCTCAGAAAATACTAGGATACATTTCGTTCACCATAATGAATGATTTTTGATGGATGAAAGGATGATTTTCGTTAAAATCGGAATCCACCTGTAAAAGATCAATCAATCAATCAGGAATATGGTCACTAATTTTTGGCCTATATTGATTAAAATATTGATAATTAAACACTGTAAGTGACTTCAAGAATTCAAGTCTTTTAGACACATATTGACATCTATTGAGAGACCATTGCCTAAAATTAAACAACATGTAACAAATACACAAATTTTATCAATTTATTTTGATAAAATTTGTTCTTTTACTATTTCAAAATTGATATGAATCAAATGGACTTGTAAAATGTTTAGTTAATGAAAGTATATTTGTTGCAGCTGTTGGGGGATTCTCCTAAGGAGTATGAAAGATATATATTTGAATTTAGTATAAAAAACCAACTTCGTTACAGGGGCAGTCTCGGTAAGTTTTGTTATATCATAAAAAGATTAGTTAGTCTGGTGTATAATTTTTAATGAACTGTATCTGATTGCATTTATTTTAATTTTTAAATATGTATTATAGCTTAAGTAGCATCAGCTTATGTAATATCACATAGATAATATTTGCAGTGAGAACAGTCCGGAAAGATGAGAAAAAGTACTATGAGACACTTATACAGAGTAGCATACAGAGGCTCATGCTGTATCCCTATCACCTAGCAGATATGATTGTGAAAGGTAATAATAAAGAACTTTATTATGTAATTTAAGTGCATTTAATTGAGTGAAAGTCAAACTTGATATTTATATATTAGAATAAAAAAAAATACCTTCACGCAATTCCCAACACAGGGGTAGACAGAGGTCAAGTCTAGTCACTTGACTCGAAATTCTGACCATCCAACAACTCGGCTATCGTGAATTTTATATTAGAATCATATCCAATATTTTTTTTTTTCAAAATATTGTGCCATCATAAGCATTCACCACCCCCTATCTTCCCATGGAATTTCCCATTTAAAATATGGTAATACCAACTAATAGATGGTAGGATAAACAAGACTAAAAGTACCATTTACCAAGTGTAACGTTTGTGGCAAATTCTTCATAAGGACAGACTAATGTCCTGCAGTGGACTGCAACATATTTCTTTTATAAAGCCTAAAACATATTTCTATTTACAGGCTTAAGGATAACTCCATTTATATATTATGTGGAAGTAGTTGCCTTGTTGATAGAAATGGAAAAGAGCTATGATACTATGCCTAATTTTACTGCAGCAGATTGTAAGTACCAACATTGTTATGAATATTATACTTAGGTTTTCATATTACAGGTTGTATCCACTTCACCAAAGGTCGATCGCAATGATATCAAATATAAATAATGTCCTATTGAACAGCTTAATTTATCAGCTGTCTTTAAAATTAATATTTTATTTAAAGAAATTTTGTTGAAAGTTGAAAGTCATAATCATTTATGTTGAGTTATGACTTAGCAAAAAGAATTTTATTAATTTTATAACAGTTGCATTACAACTTATTATTATATTTAATCTAAACTTAATATTATATCTGACGTGTAGTTACGACATAAGAATATAGCACCCATTTTTTTATGGTGGACGTTATATGAAGTGACTGACAGAAGGTCTTGAACATACTACTAGCTTGGGACTGATGCGGGATAACTATCTCGAAAAATTTCAGCGACGTATAAGGTGCAAGAAGTCTGGTACTGCAATCGACAATCCGCTTGCCAAGTGTGGCATGTATGGCAAATCCTCTGTTCTGGGAGTAGCCTGCGTCCTGCTGTGAATTTTAGTTACTTTATGTTTTTTTATCAGGTCTGCGGCTCCTAGGTATTGGGAGAAATGAATATCTTGAGCTTGTAGCGAAGGCTCGGTCCCTAGGAAGGCGCGGACGGTCTAAAGCTATCCGAGCGCTTTTGCCTCGTATACCTCTGAACATTCCAATGTTACCATGGTGGCGCGTCGAATTAGGTTATGTTCTTGAAGAAGATGTCAAGGTGATATTTTTAGTTTACTCATCTCGCAAGTTTTTTATTTTTAATTTGTTGCACTTTGTTTTACTAATTTTATTAGTAGATATTTTTTGTCACATCTTTGTCATGGAATAATTAGCATTAAATGTTAGCTAGATTGTGTGAAGTTGTGAAATTTTGTTAATGCAAAGAAAGGCAGTTAGTATGCTGTGCAAGGTTTGCGAAATAATTTTTGAGTACTTGACTTTCATATATTGTGATTAGACAATAAGGCAATACGAGTTAGGTGAACTGATACATAGAAAATAATATTTTTCGTATTTTACACATAAAAAGAAATACATATTGAAAGTACTCATAGTATGCATACTTTTAAATATGTAAGCAATGTTGATATCATTCCAATTTAAATATATTTTTACTGATAAACTGACACAGGCGAAGTTTGAATCTCCGACTTTCGTATAATGAGCTTAAGTGTCTTAACCTAATTTTAAACTTAGCTTTTAAGAACTTTGGTGTTTATAATAATCTATTCCTATCACTGTTAAGTAACATAGCTCTGACGGAATGTACCGAGAGCAATATATGAAGAAAATATACCAAAAAAGAATTTAACAAAAACGTGTTTGCTACATTGTGTTGTTTTTATATGCAACTGCTATGGTATTATTTATTTCAATCTACTAATAATGACTCGTTCTTGTAACCCAAATACTAACTTGCATCTATCTGCTTGTACATTTCAGCCTTTAAGTGAGAGCGAGAAGGCGTTAATCGACTTACTAATAGACCGCGGATCGCAAACGGCCGGGACTTTGGACTACAATGTTGTCAAAACCTTGTATAGGTACGGTTTGTGTCTGTCTTCGTAATAGAAAAACAACTTCTTCTTATAAGCCAATATAGTATTAGCAATTTTAATAAAAGTTGACTGTAACACTTAGCGACGTTCGTGGGATCTACGATTGTATAGTTATTTTTATATTTATAAGTGTTCATGTTTTCATTGTTTGTCAATTGTTACCTGTTTTTCATGAGAGCTTATTTTGATATTCGTGGCAGAGTCGTCGTGCTTAAAACCCACGTGCCACGTTGTTCTAAATAGCGGTGGACGGAAAGCGAATAGAGTATTCATACGGATTTTGCAAAAGAATCAGATTGCTTATATCAGATCAAACTCAGATGTCTTTATTCGCTACAGATTTCGTTACCGTTGTCCTTATTACTCTACTGTTCTTTTATAAAACACACATAATTTTTTTATATCTTCACACACTAGGCAGATGCCTAGACAGTGAAGTCCTCTCGACACACTTTTTACCGAAACTTATTTGGGAAAACGTGACAGTTGGCGAGTCTATCGCCGTCTTAATGTCCAAGCTAACGCTAATAAATATTTTATATACAAATATCATTACATTGGACATTGAGACGGCGACGGGCTCATCACATGTCACGTTATCCCGAAAATATCTTCGGTGGGAGGTGGGTCAAAGAGAATTAATTGTCTAGACTTGACCACTGTCTAGCCCTGTTTTGGGAATTGTGTGAAGATATTTATTTATTTATTTTATTTATTTATTAAAACATAAACAGGTCAATGAGTACGAACATTCACATTCTTCGTAGGCGGGGTCCCTGCCAACTCGACTATAGGGTAGTCAAACATTCTTTGAACATTCTCATTCGATTCGAATGGCTTCCAGGCGAGGTCTGATATACCTGGACGTGCCAATAACGTCGGCCGACAAGGTGTCGGTGCCGCCGCTCAGAGGGTTCGTGATGAATCGCATCGCCGGCGACTATTTCGAGACGCTGCTGTACAAGGTGTTCGTCTCCGTGGACGAGCAAACGAGCGTCGCGGAACTGGCGTCCGTCCTGCAGGTGCCTACAGTGTTGCCATGTCAATACGTATAAATACAATTTAAGTGTCTGTTTGTAATTATAAATTACCAGCTTTTCACCAAATGCATGTGAAAGTATAAGCGATACTTGCATAAAATTATAAATGTTTCTGTTTGTCTGTTCCTGCTAACCTCTGAAACGGCTGGACCGATTTTAGCGGGACTTTCACTGACAGATAGCTGATATTAAAAGGGGTAACTTAGGCTACTTTTACATAGGTTATTTTAGAAAAATGATTAGGGGTCCGCATTAAGTATAAATACGGAAGGGAGATTTTCGAAACTTTTTTTCCATATAACTTATTGGTCTAGCCTGATATTTTTGTTCCAAATAAATTGTCGAAACACAATTTTTTCGAAATCGAAACACAAATTAAAGTTTTTAATATTATTTATATTAGTTTACAGTATTAGTTTTTTTTTCTTTTATATTTTTTCCATTATGGCTAAATATAATAGATAGATAGGGACATCATTACATACATTGCTCTGATTTTAAAGTAAGTGTAGCTAAAGCACTTATGTTATTGAGCGATTACCAAGGTACCACCAGGAAAAACTGCTTTTTCTACATTCACCCGTCCGGAAATCGAACCCGGATCAGAGATGATACTGACTCAGAGCAAGAAAGCAGAGAAGACTCAGAGCTGGCGACACCATGAAAACCGGTGCGTACGCCACTCGTCCAACGAAGATCATGATGATGATATTGTCTGAGTTTTGAAGCATGCGGTGTCAATGTTGTAATTTAACGCCCGCTATTTCGCGGCGGTCGTAAGAGGAGAGGAATCCTTCCTTATGTTTCCTATGCTAAAAATACTACGCTTTGTAAATGGCAATAGCCGAAACATCCGATAAAAGAAGGATAACCATTTCGAAAAATATCAGACCAAGCTTAGCTGACCGATGAATGACACCGGCGTCTAAGGACTGATGTATCTGGTAGAGCGGACACCAATCCGCTTACCACGAGTGACATTGAGAGGCATGTTACATGCCGTAAGTGTGAATAAGTAAGGAGGTGTCCATAAATTACGAAAGGTGTTTAAGGGGGGGAGTCAAATCTCACCTAATCTTACGTTGGATAGAGGGGGGGTCTCGGCAAATATCACGCAATTTTTTTCGGATTGAAACAAAAAGAAATTATACTATTTTACTGAAATGCAGATGATTTTGAAAATCATATGGACATGTTGGTTCCAATAGTATCTTGAGACCGTGCATGATTCTCCATGGATTGAATTAGAGTAGATATTATTTTTTTGATCACAGTAGTTACAATTTAAGTATTCTATTGTTAAATTTTTATTACACTTATAATCAAACTCTCAGCAATATTGAGTTATCAAGTCTTATGTAGTCGTAAATAAAAGCAGGAAGCAATTTTTTTTTCTTTTTACAATAACAATCCAACACGTTTACGTAAGAAACCCACATTTTGAAAAATCACACGTGAGATTGGGGTTGGGGGGGTGGGGGGGGGGTGGAATAAAATCTCACATCTCACCAGGAGGGGAGGGAAGGACAGATAATTAAAAACAACACCTCACGTAATTTATGGACGCCCCCCTAAGAGTTTTAAAACTCCTTTTTTAGAAAGAAAGAAAGTAGGTATGCTTATATGTATGCTTTAAGGTTGATTTTCGCTTGCAGGTGGACTGTGAATTAGTCAAACAAGCGGTGTCCTTATACTGTAGGCTGGGTTTTGCCAATAACTTAAATCCGCCGCCAGTGTCGCCCCAGCATCTGTCCTGGAAGGACGCTGTTACCACGCACAAACATCAGCCGTGAGTTTCGTACCACATGTCGTGCTTCATTACCGTCGCTGTATCCAAAACTGAAATTCCATGATGATTCAATGATTTTATATCTTCACGCATTTTCCCATACTGGGGTAGGCAAAGGTCTAGACAATGATTGCCTCGACTCACTTTCCACTGAAGAATATTTGGGGCATCGTGACAGGTTGTAAGCCTATTGTCGTCTTAATGTAAACCAACTGTACAATATACTTACATACTTATTTGTGTGCGATCGCCAATCCGCTTACTATGCGTTGCGATTATGAAAAATTCTGCTTATGGAATAGGCTCATTCCGTACTGGACTTTTTCAAGTCATTAGGTGAATGTAACATAGATGTTTACATAATACTATATAATATAATGTATAGTTTTTAAATGTATCATATTACGTTAAAGGTACAGACAAATAGCGCCCTTAACTTTCGACCCGAATGTGGATGAAGATGCATTGCAAATGGAGCCCGTACTAATTAAAGATGCGCCTTCGACTTCTAAACAGGTGATATAAATATCTTTAAAATAAATAAATACCTTCACGCAATTCCCAATACAGGGGTAGACAGAGGTCTCATCTCGACAATTAAGTACCTTCTACTCACCTTCCACCGAAGATATTTTTCGGACAACGTGACAGGTGGTGAGCACGTCGCCTTTCGTATATTAAATCCGGCGTATGAAAATTTGTGGGGAGTTTCTCCATTGCGTTATGCATTACGTTCACGCACCACTTGTCTTGCGCAACTGTCAACATGTAGAGTTTTGATATATTTATTAAATTTTATTTAGTTTAATCATAGATAATTAATGTGATAAATAAATAATAAAACTGCGTGCTTTTTAACCTGATTTACTAATCTAATTATATTTTATAATTGTTCGTAAAGAGTAGACTCCACTCGTGCATGCGAGCTGAAACAGTTTTTCAATGAATCAAGCAGCAATATTTTTTTACTTCCTCAGGACCGCTGTGAAATTCGACCGAACAATAGCGGAAAGAGAGTTGCGCTACTATTCGATTCGACTTTAGCCGCTTACCTCATGATGGGAAACTTGTCGCCGGTGAGTATTTTAAATTTAAAAATAATAAAAATAAATTTAATAATTGAAAATTAAATATACAAAAAATAAATTTTCTCCATTTTCGCAGGACCTCAAGAGCCATGCGGTGACATTGTTCGAGGTCGGGAAACTGTGTGACGAGAGCTTGGACAGTTTGCTGATGGAACTTGATAAGGTAGTACTGTACATGTAGAGTAATGATAAGAATTCAACAACAGTCACCATAGCCGAGTGGTTGGGTGGTCGGAATTTCGAGTCGAGAGACACGAGCTCGATCCTCAGTTGGCAGGCGCGTACCAATGGATTTTTCAAAAACTTACGTACGAATTATATCGTAGGCTTGGATATAAAGACGGCGACGGGCTCACCACCTGTCTCGTTGTCCCGAAAAAATCTTCGGTGGAAGGTGGCTCAAAGGGACTTAATTGTCTAGACGAGACCTCTATCTACGCCTGTATTGGTAATAGCGTGAATATATTTATTTATGTTTATTTATATATTTATAGCATTATGATGGTAATGTGTGATTGTTTTTAAATGCTTGATATTCTGTCTGCTATATTTTTATGAAACATTCGTCTTAAAACTATACGCTTTGTTGAAGGTCGCTGCCGATCCTGAAATCGAAGGCGAAGCCCGACGGTACCTGGCCGCCGCGGCGTGCTTGCGCATCGCGCTGCGGACATTGAGGCCGAGCCTCCGCCCACTGGACCTGCTGCGCTGCGAAGCCCTTCATGCGCTGGGAGCTGCCTCCAGAGCGCGCTTCTTTGCTAATAAATACAGGTTAGTTAAGATAGTTTAAGATGTACACTTGTAGGATTAATAGCATTTGTTAAAATATTAAGCAATAATTTATCACGTCGTAATTATTTATCTTCACGCCATTCCCAAGGTAGACGGATGTCTAGAGAATTAAGATCTTTCGACCCACCTTCCAAAGAAGACGTGTTTGATATTTGATATGCGATCGCTAATCCGGTGGGAGACCTCCTTACTGTAGAAGCCTATGTTCTGCAGTGAAGTTGTATAATCCGGTGGGAGACCTCCTTACTGTAGAAGCCAATGTTCTGCAGTGAAGTTGTATAATCGGTGGGGAGACCTCCTTACTGTAGAAGCCTATGTTCTGCAGTGAGTTGTATAATCCGGTGGGAGACCTCCTTACTGTAGAAGCCTATGTTCTGCAGTGGTTGTATAATCCGGTGGAGACCTCCTACTGTAGAAGCCTGCGTTCTGCAGTGAAGTTGTATAATCCGGTGGAGACCTCCTTACTGTGGTAGCTTCATGTTCTGCAGCAGTTGTATAATCCGGTGGAGACCTCCTTACTGTAGCCTATGTTCTGCAGTGGTTGTATAATCCGGTGGAGACCTCCTTACTGTGAAGCCTATGTTCTGCAGTGAAGTTGTATAATCCGGTGGAGACCTCCTTACTGTGGTAGCTTCATGTTCTGCAGTGAAGTTGTATAATCCGGTGAGACCTCCTTACTGTAGCTTCTGCGTTCTGCAGTGAAGCTGTATAATCCGGTGGAGACCTCCTTACTGTGAAGCCTATGTTCTGCAGTGTTGTATAATCCGTGGAGACCTCCTTACTGTAGAAGCCTATGTTCTGCAGTGAAGTTGTATAATCCGTGGAGACCTCCTTACTGTAGAAGCCTATGTTCTGCAGTGAAGTTGTATAATCCGGTGAGACCTCCTTACTGTGAAGCCTATGTTCTGCAGTGTTGTATAATCCGTGGAGACCTCCTTACTGTAGCTTCATGTTCTGCAGTGAAGTTGTATAATCCGGTGAGACCTCCTTACTGTAGCTTCATGTTCTGCAGTGAAGTTGTATAATCCGGTGGGAGACCTCCTTACTGTAGCTTCTGCGTTCTGCAGTGAAGTTGTATAATCCGGTGGGAGACCTCCTTACTGTAGCCTATGTTCTGCAGTGTTGTATAATCCGGTGGAGACCTCCTTACTGTAGAAGCTCTGCGTTCTGCAGTGAAGTTGTATAATCCGGTGGGAGACCTCCTTACTGTAGTTTGCGTTCTGCAGTGAAGCTGTATAATCCGGTGGGAGACCTCCTTACTGTGAAGCCTATGTTCTGCAGTGGTTGTATAATCCGGTGGAGACCTCCTTACTGTGGTAGCTTCATGTTCTGCAGTGTTGTATAATCCGTGGAGACCTCCTTTCTGTAGAAGCCTATGTTCTGCAGTGAAGTTATATAATCCGGTGGAGACCTCCTTACTGTAGCTTCATGTTCTGCAGTGAAGTTGTATAATCCGGTGGAGACCTCCTTACTGTAGAAACCTATGTTCTGCAGTGAAGCTGTATAATCCGGTGGAGACCTCCTTACTGTAGCCTATGTTCTGCAGTGGTTGTATAATCCGTGGAGACCTCCTTACTGTAGTTTGCGTTCTGCAGTGAAGTTGTATAATCCGGTGGAGACCTCCTTACTGTAGAAGCCTGCGTTCTGCAGTGAAGCTGTATAATCCGGTGGGAGACCTCCTTACTGTAGAAGCCTGCGTTCTGCAGTGAAGTTGTATAATCCGGTGAGACCTCCTTACTGTAGAAACCTATGTTCTGCAGTGAAGTTGTATAATCCGGTGGGAGACCTCCTTACTGTAGCCTATGTTCTGCAGTGAAGTTATATAATCCGGTGGGAACCTCCTTACTGTAGCTTCATGTTCTGCAGTGAAGTTATATAATCCGGTGGAGACCTCCTTACTGTAGAAGCTCATGTTCTGCAGTGAAGTTATATAATCCGGTGGAGACCTCCTTACCGTAGAAGCCTATGTTCTGCAGTGGTTGTATAATCCGGTGAGACCTCCTTACTGTAGTTTGCGTTCTGCAGTGAAGTTATATAATCCGGTGGAGACCTCCTTACTGTAGAAACCTATGTTCTGCAGTGAAGTTGTATAATCCGGTGGAGACCTCCTTACTGTGAAGCCTATGTTCTGCAGTGAGTTGTATAATCAGTGGGAGACCTCCTTACTGTAGAAACCTATGTTCTGCAGTGAAGTTGTATAATCCGGTGGAGACCTCCTTACCGTAGAAGCCTATGTTCTGCAGTGAAGTTGTATAATCCGGTGGAGACCTCCTTACTGTAGAAACCTATGTTCTGCAGTGAAGTTATATAATCCGGTGGAGACCTCCTTACTGTGAAGCCTATGTTCTGCAGTGAGTTGTATAATCAGTGGGAGACCTCCTTACTGTAGAAACCTATGTTCTGCAGTGAAGTTGTATAATCCGGTGGAGACCTCCTTACCGTAGAAGCCTATGTTCTGCAGTGAAGTTGTATAATCCGGTGGAGACCTCCTTACTGTGAAGCCTATGTTCTGCAGTGAAGTTGTATAATCCGGTGGAGACCTCCTTACTGTGAAGCCTATGTTCTGCAGTGAGTTGTATAATCAGTGGGAGACCTCCTTACTGTAGAAGCCTATGTTCTGCAGTGAAGTTGTATAATCCGGTGGAGACCTCCTTACTGTAGAAGCCTATGTTCTGCAGTGAAGTTGTATAATCCAGTGGAGACCTCCTTACTGTAGAAACCTATGTTCTGCAGTGAAGTTGTATAATCCGGTGGAGACCTCCTTACTGTGAAGCCTATGTTCTGCAGTGAAGTTGTATAATCCGGTGGAGACCTCCTTACTGTAGAAGCCTATGTTCTGCAGTGAAGTTGTATAATCCGGTGGAGACCTCCTTACTGTAGAAACCTATGTTCTGCAGTGAAGTTATATAATCCGGTGGAGACCTCCTTACTGTAGAAGCCTATGTTCTGCAGTGAAGTTGTATAATCCAGTGGAGACCTCCTTACCGTAGAAGCCTATGTTCTGCAGTGAGTTGTATAATCCGGTGGAGACCTCCTTACTGTGAAGCCTATGTTCTGCAGTGAAGTTGTATAATCCGGTGGAGACCTCCTTACTGTAGAAGCCTATGTTCTGCAGTGAAGTTGTATAATCAGTGGGAGACCTCCTTACTGTAGAAGCCTATGTTCTGCAGTGAAGTTGTATAATCAGTGGGAGACCTCCTTACTGTAGAAGCCTATGTTCTGCAGTGAAGTTGTATAATCCGTGGAGACCTCCTTACTGTAGAAGCCTATGTTCTGCAGTGAAGTTGTATAATCCGGTGGGAGACCTCCTTACTGTAGAAGCCTATGTTCTGCAGTGAAGTTGTATAATCCGGTGGGAGACCTCCTTACTGTAGAAGCCTATGTTCTGCAGTGAAGTTGTATAATCCGGTGGGAGACCTCCTTTCTGTAGAAGCCTATGTTCTGCAGTGAAGTTGTATAATCCGGTGGGAGACCTCCTTACTGTAGAAGCCTATGTTCTGCAGTGAAGTTGTATAATCCGGTGGGAGACCTCCTTACTGTAGAAGCCTATGTTCTGCAGTGAAGTTGTATAATCCGGTGGAGACTCCTTACTGTAGAAGCCTATGTTCTGCAGTGAAGTTGTATAATCCGGTGGGAGACCTCCTTACTGTAGAAGCCTATGTTCTGCAGTGAAGTTGTATAATCCGGTGGGAGACCTCCTTACTGTAGAAGCCTATGTTCTGCAGTGAAGTTGTATAATCCGGTGGGAGACCTCCTTACTGTAGAAGCCTGCGTTCTGCAGTGAAGTTGTATAATCCGGTGGGAGACCTCCTTACTGTAGAAGCCTATGTTCTGCAGTGGTTGTATAATCCGTGGAGACCTCCTTACTGTAGAAGCCATGTTCTGCAGTGGTTGTATAATCCGGTGAGACCTCCTTACTGTGAAGTATAAATAAATAAATAAATAAATAAATAAATATAAATAAATAAATATAAATAAATAAATATAAATAAATAAATATAAATAAATAAATAAATAAATAAATATAAATAAATAAATATAAATAAATAAATATAAATAAATAAATATAAATAAATAAATAAATAAATATAAATAAATAAATATAAATAAATAAATATAAATAAATAAATATAAATAAATAAATATAAATAAATAAATATAAATAAATAAATATAAATAAATAAATATAAATAAATAAATAAATATAAATAAATAAATATAAATAAATAAATATAAATAAATAAATATAAATAAATAAATATAAATAAATAAATATAAATAAATAAATATAAATAAATAAATATAAATAAATAAATATAAATAAATAAATATAAATAAATAAATAAATAAATAAATATAAATAAATAAATATAAATAAATAAATATAAATAAATAAATAAATAAATAAATATAAATAAATAAATATAAATAAATAAATATAAATAAATAAATATAAATAAATAAATATAAATAAATAAATATAAATAAATAAATATAAATAAATAAATAAATAAATAAATAAATAAATAAATAAATAAATAAATAAATAAATAAATAAATAAATAAATAAATAAATAAATAAATAAATAAATAAATAAATAAATAAATAAATAAATAAATAAATAAATAAATAAATAAATAAATAAATAAATAAATAAATAAATAAATAAATAAATAAATAAATAAATAAATAAATAAATAAATAAATAAATAAATAAATAAATAAATAAATAAATAAATAAATAAATAAATAAATAAATAAATAAATAAATAAATAAATAAATAAATAAATAAATAAATAAATAAATAAATAAATAAATAAATAAATAAATAAATAAATAAATAAATAAATAAATAAATAAATAAATAAATAAATAAATAAATAAATAAATAAATAAATAAATAAATAAATAAATAAATAAATAAATAAATAAATAAATAAATAAATAAATAAATAAATAAATAAATAAATAAATAAATAAATAAATAAATAAATAAATAAATAAATAAATAAATAAATAAATAAATAAATAAATAAATAAATAAATAAATAAATAAATAAATAAATAAATAAATAAATAAATAAATAAATAAATAAATAAATAAATAAATAAATAAATAAATAAATAAATAAATAAATAAATAAATAAATAAATAAATAAATAAATAAATAAATAAATAAATAAATAAATAAATAAATAAATAAATAAATAAATAAATAAATAAATAAATAAATAAATAAATAAATAAATAAATAAATAAATAAATAAATAAATAAATAAATAAATAAATAAATAAATAAATAAATAAATAAATAAATAAATAAATAAATAAATAAATAAATAAATAAATAAATAAATAAATAAATAAATAAATAAATAAATAAATAAATAAATAAATAAATAAATAAATAAATAAATAAATAAATAAATAAATAAATAAATAAATAAATAAATAAATAAATAAATAAATAAATAAATAAATAAATAAATAAATAAATAAATAAATAAATAAATAAATAAATAAATAAATAAATAAATAAATAAATAAATAAATAAATAAATAAATAAATAAATAAATAAATAAATAAATAAATAAATAAATAAATAAATAAATAAATAAATAAATAAATAAATAAATAAATAAATAAATAAATAAATAAATAAATAAATAAATAAATAAATAAATAAATAAATAAATAAATAAATAAATAAATAAATAAATAAATAAATAAATAAATAAATAAATAAATAAATAAATAAATAAATAAATAAATAAATAAATAAATAAATAAATAAATAAATAAATAAATAAATAAATAAATAAATAAATAAATAAATAAATAAATAAATAAATAAATAAATAAATAAATAAATAAATAAATAAATAAATAAATAAATAAATAAATAAATAAATAAATAAATAAATAAATAAATAAATAAATAAATAAATAAATAAATAAATAAATAAATAAATAAATAAATAAATAAATAAATAAATAAATAAATAAATAAATAAATAAATAAATAAATAAATAAATAAATAAATAAATAAATAAATAAATAAATAAATAAATAAATAAATAAATAAATAAATAAATAAATAAATAAATAAATAAATAAATAAATAAATAAATAAATAAATAAATAAATAAATAAATAAATAAATAAATAAATAAATAAATAAATAAATAAATAAATAAATAAATAAATAAATAAATAAATAAATAAATAAATAAATAAATAAATAAATAAATAAATAAATAAATAAATAAATAAATAAATAAATAAATAAATAAATAAATAAATAAATAAATAAATAAATAAATAAATAAATAAATAAATAAATAAATAAATAAATAAATAAATAAATAAATAAATAAATAAATAAATAAATAAATATCTTCACGCATTTTCCCATACTGGGTAGGCAGAGGTCTAGACAATGATTGCCTCGACTCACTTTCCACTGAAGAATATTTGGGGCATCGTGACAGGTTGTAAGCCTATTGTCGTCTTAATGTAAACCAACTGTACAATATACTTACATACTTATTTGTGTGCGATCGCCAACTAGTTTACTACATGCGTTATGATTATGAAAATTCTGCTTATGGAATAGGCTCATTCTGCAATGGATTTTTCAAGTCATTAGGTGAATGTAACATAGATGTTTACATAATACTATATAATATAATGTATAGTTTTTAAATGTATCATATTACGTTAAAGGTACAGACAAATAGCGCCCTTAACTTTCGACCCGAATGTGGATGAAGATGCATTGCAAATGGAGCCCGTACTAATTAAAGATGCGCCTTCGACTTCTAAACAGGTGATATAAATATCTTTAAAATAAATAAATATCTTCACGCAATTCTAATACAGGGGTAGACAGAGGTAATACCTTCTCTCGACAATTAAGTACCTTCTATTCACCTTCCACCGAAGATATTTTCGGGACAACGTGACAGGTGGTGAGCCCGTCGCCGTGATTATAATAATTTACATTAAGTGTTTGTTTAATGTTAGTGCAATAAATAAAACAGACTTCACACAATGTTGGTCCGTTCGCCCTAATACGTAATAAAAATGTAATAATAACATAAAAGTCACGATAGCCGAGTGGTTGGGTGGACGGAAATCGAGTCAAGAAATCCGAGTTCGGTCTGCAGAGTGACCGGCTCGTACCAGTGGTCTTTTCAAAAACTTGCGTACGAATTATATCGTTGTATTGGACGTTAAGACGGCGACAGACTCACCACCTGTGACGTTGTCCCAGAAATATCTCCAGTGAAAGGTGTGTCGTGGGGACTTTGTGTAGACTAGATCTCAGTCTACTCCCGCGTTGGTAATGGCGTGGAGATATGTTTTCAAATAAGGCTGGCGGTGTCGACGGCGCCGCTGTGCCGCGAGGCGCGCGCGGGCGCGGCGGCGGGCGCGCTGCCGCACGTGGGGCCCGCGCCGCCCGAGGCCGCGTCGCCGTGGATGCGGCTCTACCTGTACCACGTGGCCGGCTACGGACCGCCCACGCTGCTGCTCACCAAAGGTAGAGAGAGAGAGAGAGGGAACACGTTATTGCACACCATAAAAAAAGGTACCAAAGCCACGACCTTAACGCTACTCTCTCTACCCTTTCTAATCCGGAACGGATTTTTTGTTTCTTTCTTGTTCTGTTGTGCTTTTCGTTTCTACCTGCATACCTCATACAATTGACGCCACTTCACTAAACGTATTTAGCGACGTTAAACAGGGTTTCCAGTGTGTTTAACTTTCACATTTTGCTAAACGTATTTATTGCCTTAGATGCGTTGGTGCAAGAACAGAACAGAAGATTTAGACAGAGGTCTAGACAATTAAGTTCTTTCGACTCAATTCCCACTGAAGACATTTTTTTGGGACAACGTGACAGATCTTCATGTTCAAACCAACGATATACAAGCAATGTATGTGATGTTGTCCCTGTCTATACATGTATCTGGTTATTATTATTTATTCATGAAATATTCTATAATATCATCAAATATGAGCCGCACAGAACAAAGACAACCTCTGCGTGCGTACACACGCACATAGAGGTAGCGTACACACGCACATAGAGGTTGCGTACACACGCACATAGAGGTAGCGTACACACGCACATAGAGGTTGCGTACACACGCACATAGAGGTTGCGTACACACGCACATAGAGGTTGCGTACACACGCACACACGTGCGTGCGTGCGTGCGTGTGTACGTGAGGTTGTGCGCGCAGGCACGGTGCTGCGCGCGGTGCCGCGCGCGCTGCTGGGGTTCGCGCGGCTGTCGGTGACGTGGTGGGGCGCGGACGGCGAGCCCGGCGCGCTGCCCGCCGCCGCCGCGCTCGCCGCCGCCAACTCGGCGCTGCGCCGCGCGCCCGTGCTGCTGCAGGCCGCCGCCGTGCGCGCCGCGCCCGCGCCGCGGCACCTCGCCTTCCCGCCCGCGCCGCGCGCCGAGCCGCACGGTGAGCTCGTCGCCCGAACAAACATGCACACACGTCACTGCTGTTTACAACTTTTCTATCGCGAGGCTCAAGCTAAAGATAATAAGAACGTTACGGTGGCAGAGTGGCAGTCGCTGTGGCGGACGCACGGCGGGCTGCGGCGGCTGGCGCGGCGGCTGCGGCTGTGGCGCGCGGCGGGCTACGTGGCGCTGGCAGACATCGGCGTGCCCGACCTCGGCTGCGCGCGCCCGCCCGCCGCGGTGCAGCTCGGTAACTCGTCGCCGAGTCACTTGCACTGCGCCCGTCGCGCTGCGGCTGCGCGTCTCTTCGTTTCTGTCATTTCCAGTTTTGCCTTCAGACTTTTTAATTAAAAGATTTAATCCGTTCAATAAAACTTTGGACACGCATGCAATATTTTAAGTATAATTATTTGTATATATGCGGTATTTAATATTTATAAATCTAAATAGTTAGTGGAAAACATATTCGACCAATATAACTTAAATTTTTTGGTTACCGAAAATGTTACCGAAATTCATTAATCTAGACGAAATCACAGCCATGTCCAAAATCTTCAAGGTGACAGAGTTCTTTTAATTATAAACAGGTAATGTGTAACTGACCTACCTTTTCAACTTTTCAGTACCACAACGTAAGAAGAAAGAGGTTTGCGGAACAGCAAAACCCTTAAGTGAGATATCTTTATCATCTAACGATTCGACTGAAAAATCAACGGAGTACATTAAAACCGCAAACAGCAGACTGCAATCACCCATAGAGTCTCACTTCGCTGTCACCCCAACCACAGACAGCAAAACAAGTTCACCTGCCAATGGTTTTACTAGCGCCGAAGGTGGAAAACTTCTATGCGAGGAACTCGACAACCTGAATGACGATGACAATTTCGTTCATCGAAGCAAGGAATCGATTACCACAAGCGACGATTTCGTTCCCATTCATTCGTCTTCGGTCAGTATCGAAGAACTCAAAAGGCATTCCGAGGAAAAATCGATAAGTAAAGAATCGATTTCGTTTTGCGATGACATAGTTCCAGTACATTCTACATCAGCTAGTGTTGAGAATATGAATTTTGATTCGAAAAAGAAAGAGGGTGACAAATGTCCAAATCAGTTGAGCGATTTGTTGAGTCCCGCGGATGAGTCTATATCCATGTTTTCTCAGTTGTCGGATAAGTTGACGGAAATAACGGAAGGTGACAGCGGCGTAGACACCGCACTTAATTTCTCTGATGAAGAAACGTGTAAGCCTGAGGTAATTTTATATTTTTTAATAACTGGAATTGAGTGATTGTTTTTTTAATTTTTTTTTGTAAACTACATGTTATAATTTTTAATATACATTCTTGTATACATTGTAAAGCGGCACTTCTAAGATACTAAAATAAAAATTAAATATATAACATAATGCGGAACAACAAAAGTGACGTGACGTTTGGCACACGCACCAAACAGTTCACTCTCTACACTTTTGTCCTTGTGGTTAATTAACATATAACTTCTGAATCGGATTTAACATAAGCAAGGGAATTGGTGATTATATAACAAAACACCTCGCATTCTAAATATGACAACCCGTTTCACACATTTATGAAGGGTTTTTTTCCTTGGTCGCCTCTAATGACATATGGGAAGATACCACATATATTTCCTTTTTCCCATAAATCTATGGCTATTGGTTACATACGTATCGGCCAGTCAAAGTTCACTACAGGACATAAGCCTCTTCTTGTTAAGAATAGTGTGGATTTGCCATAATCATGACGCTTTGCAAGCGGATTGGCGATCAAAACCAGACCACTCGCACCTCATATGCCCGTCTTCGGTCGATTATTTTGATTTGACATTTTGTACAAATTGTTATCCCAGTATCGACGCCCCCGGGAGGTAAGGGAGTGGCAATGTTCTTACACTGTTACAACACAACAATATTAGAGTACGTAGACTAAAATTAAAGCATATGATCACTTCCTTTTAGTAAGATCTGAAACGGAGTAGTGATTACATACACTCATGCATATACTTTGTTCCTGATATAATATGACAATATGGCTACTGGATATGAGTTAGCAATTTCATGTTCGTTTCTTTTGCAGAAATGGACTATCTTTGATCTGCAGTTCGGCGTTCCATTGTTCGACGAGGCCCTGTGCGAGAAAGTGTGTCAAAGTATAGTAGACAAAGTAGCTAAACCGGAAATGTAAGTTATTAGAACCTCCTTTTTCGATGCACCCACACATTACACACGCTTTTGTTTACAGCAGACGCAGCTGTTAGGTAATGGGTATTTATTATTTTACATCATATCCTGTCATTATATGCGCAGTATTATGTGAACGCTAGATATTTTGTGTACCAGTATTGTATAGCTATCAATCGGTTCACCCGGTGGCAAGTGCAACTACATTGCGGGCAGTCCATGGATGCAGGTGGCGCGGGATCGTTCTTTGCGGAGATCTTTTGTGGCAGGCAAGTGGTTACTGTCGCCCAAACCAGGCTTGCACGTACACTGCCTCTGTAATTGATTTAAACATATAAAAACCCATGAGTTGAGTACGACAGGGTAAGGCATTTTGTCTTGTGGCGACGTCTATATCTCCAAAGAAGAAGCTCGCTAGTGGCGGATTCAAGAAACACATTGACGTCCTACATCGCGCTATCGAAGTTCGCACGATTACAAGCATATATACGATTACCGACAGCGCACACTGGTGGAGACACCCGACCTGGCGGGTAGCTACCCTGCACCTGCAGCTCATCGTCCGCTACAGTCTGATAAATGCACGTTTGTTCCCGAGTTTCGGATTCCCAATGCTGGGGCAGACAGAGGTCTAGACAATTGAGTACTTTCGACCTATCTTTCAACGAAGGAATTATTTTGCGACCACGTGACAGGCAATCGGATAATCCTTGCCAAAGAAGTAGTAATTATTCATTATTTCAAATATGATACCGATTGAATCAGAACGCACTCGTTAATCCTTTTACAGGCTAGAAAAAATCAAGGAAGACAACGATTTCATTCGAAACGACGTGTTGAAGTTTGTTTCGCAATGTCAGGTATTTATGCTTTTGTAAATACATAATTTTGTAAATACATTTAAACTGTAGTACCAAATGCTAGGCTCCTATATAATATCAGTCCGAGTAGGCCGTAGTGGTGTCGGCTTAAGAATATGCCACCCCCTTCTCGTGAAGAAAAGCCTATACAATATTAATGGCTGTATGGACACGAACAGATGGCGGGATAGCCATCTCGAAAGAATAGCAAGAAAAGCAGACTGTGTAAGATGCTTGCCGAGCGTGGCGATTACCGCTAATCATCCCACGGGACAGACCTATGTCCTATGAGGAGGCAGACACCATAGTTTAGTACAACTATAATTTTGTTGTGCTATAACGTGGTCAATGCAACATAGTCCCTTTTATTCCTCTGTCTGTTGCCTATTGACAGTCTTTGAAACACAAAGACAGCCAGCATTATTGTCTTCGTATCCCATCATAGTTTTGGTAGTTAAACGAAAGCTATCGTAAAGCTTCGATTGAAGTTATTTGCACGTACGAGACATTTAGTAAAAGCAACTAATTTTAACTCGGCTGTATTATTTTCAGTATTATCCCGGCGAAGACATGGGCATTGTGAAGCGCGGTTCCTTAGTTCCTTTGCCCAGAAAGAACTTAGTGTTTGAAAATGGGAAGATAAGTGAATGGAATGGAAAGTAATAGTCAATATAGAAAAATGTCTCGGACAGAATAGAGCAGTTGCCTTAGAGCTTGTAGTTTTGTTTGTTTTTTACCTACTTTTCAGGAACTGTAAATAGATAATATAGTGGAATAGAGTATCTTTAAAATAGTCATTTTAAAATGTTATTTAATATTGACTAAAATTTTGAAAACAAATTTTTAGCCTGCAACTGTCCGCGGTATCATACAAATGAATGTCCAAGGAAAAGATAAAAAAAGCCTTTACATATTTTTTTTTACTCTACTACCCTATAACTATCCTACCAGTACTGTGCTCTATGTATATCCTATTTCAGTTTCCGAACTTTGTTAAATTCCCTAATTATAGATTAAGTAATTTAAATGTTATTATATATGTTTATGAACAGGAATAGTATTAAATCAGCTTTTATAATTATTAATATTAATTTTAAATATATGGAAGCAATGTAAATCATTAAGTAAATCACGTGGCGTTCCTGAAACGCAATATGAGGTGTGTAATACATTTAGATTATTATTAGATAGAGTTTGGTTTAAGATATAATAATTATATTGATGAAATAACACTTTATTCATAAACTTTTAGGTACAAAATACAATGCAACTTGCACCATTTATATAATATTGGAATAAAATAAATGCACCATTAGGTGCATATTTTATTACATAGGTTATTTTTTTAATTCTTACTTTAAATTATATTCAACAGTAAATAATAACTTTAGATAAATTTCTAATAGTTATCCAAGTTCTATGTTTAAGACCGAACTGTTACAGTCGATAGATTTGCATTATCACAAGACGATATAAACTATATTATTGCAGTTACGGAAACAAGTTTCTCGTAAGGTCCAATAGCTAATAAGTAAGCTGAACGACAATCAAATGATTTAACTTTTGTTTTTACTCGAGGCTTGCATACATTGCCAAAATGGATTTTATTTAGGATTATGATTTTAAAAATTAATTTTAAATTTGTTTTTAATACCAACAAAGTAAATTACTTATGTCTAAATCGCTGTTAGAAAAAGTATGCTTATTGTAAAGTATCAATAACAATTCATACACATTTGTACAGCCGCGGGAAAATGTACAATTAAGTTAATCAACTGACGTTGAATTTTCTTCGAGTTGTTCGCAAAAGTATTTTTTTCATTTGCTAAGCAAATTGTAGGTGTTTTTGGTAACGTAAAATAAATATTATTATTTTAGTAGAATTTGCTATTGTGAGAATAGATTGAATTAAACCGATACTAGTTTACTTAATTATGTTTGTCAGTCGCATTACACAATATTTATGTATGTTAGTACATAGGATATTTAGTTTAATAGTTCATATTATTTACTATCAATATCGCCATAAAAAAACGTCCACGATGTTAAACTGAACTAATTATTTGACTTGTTGTAATTATATTAGATTTATTTATGTTAATTTCATTGATGTTTAATTTATGTAATAAATCATTCGTTTCAGTATTTTTCCATTAAATTTTGATGTTATATTTCGTCGTTATTTACATCTCTTACGTCTAAGAAATATCTGCTGCGACACCATTTCAACATCTATTGTAGTAGTTATTCTGTTTAAGTTTGTGACAGTTATATTCAAGGGTAATTGTTGCGAGAATATATAAATTTATATATTCTCTTTTATAGCCGTGTGGTAACGGTGTAAGATTATTGCCACTCTCTTTCTTCTCGTGGGAGTCGTAAGTGGCGATTAAGGGAAACAGCCTTGAATATCGTTATGGCAACCGATATATGGCAATCTAAAAATATCAGGCCAAAATAATCAGGGCAGCAGCCTCTAAGGTGCGAGGTGTCTGATACTGCGATCGCCAATTCGCTTGCCGAGAGTGGCGATTTCGGCAAATCCTCCCTATGGGAGAGGCCTATGTCATGCAGTGGACTTTAATAGGCCGTTATGTATTCTCTTTTATGTATTTATCCTACTCTGGGTTCACCCAACCAAATGGTCTAAAACCCTCTGCACGTCCCTGTGTTCAAGTGATGATAAAGCGGTTAGTGATGCCTATGTTTTTTTCGAAATGGTTACGCTGTAATCGGAAGTCATTGCCATTTACCTAAGTCGCCTTTTACGACACCGGCGGGGAGAAAGGAGTGGTAAATTATTATGCAACTAAGTCAAAGATATAACGATGCTATCTACTCAAAATGCTTAACAGTAATGGTGTAGTATGGAAGAATTTTCTCTTAAGGGTTGTGAGGCACAGACTATTTTTTTAACAAAGCCTTTAACATTACCCAGTCAAAAAAATGTATTTTCACCCCATTCCCACCCCGACCCACCTTTCACTGAAGACAAATTTGTGACAGGTGGTAAGCCTGTCGCCGCATCTATGTCTAAGCCAATCATATAAATCGTACAGAAGTTGAAAAAACTCATTGGTACGAGCCACCTGGGAATCGAACTATGGTCTCTTGACTCGAGTTCCGATCACCCAACCACTCGCCTAGAGTGACTAGAAGCGGCCTTGAATTAAATTAATTAATAACCAATAAGGCAATAAAGGCAAAATTTATGATTTGGCGATTTGAACACGAATCAAACATACAGCGTAAAATGCATTTCATGATTTTTTCGGAACGCCCATTTATTCGAGGTTTATGTTTTGATTATAATACATAATTTTAAACAACCTTTTTTTGTAGTACAAAATTATGAAAACAAAATCTATATCTTATACGTAGAACCAAGAATCCGTAAGGTGTTCTTTTTTTCTAAAAACAGAAGCAAATATTAAAAGATGATGTTAGAAAAAAATAATTTCTATTTACAATTTCCCATAAAAACTACAATTACAATAGTGTTAGTAATTTACATTGATATTTTTTTTCAGTGTGTAATAACTTTTCGGAGAAGTTATCTTATCAAACAATAAAAGTTATAAAATACGATTAAGCCAAAACATAAACACTGTTTGCATGATTGTCATAACCAAAAATATTATTTAATAGATTTAGAATTGCATATGAAAAAAAATTGAGATTATGAAGTGATTGCAGTCGTCCTAAGTTTATTAGCACCGGCTTGACAATTATGACGGTTTAAGGTAGTTGGTTACTAATTAAAAGGTAATTTTATTCACAACATTAATTGACTAAACATACAACCAATGAGTTTGGTGATTGCTTAAGTAATATTATTGACCGACATGTGACTAAAGCTCAATTTAAATATAAAGTATTCACTTTTTTTAATTTAAACTCAATTCATTGGCTACTACCTTCTCAATGTCTTTGTTAATAGATTCAATAAAACATTAAGATATTATGCCAATTAATTAACATAAAAAAGTATAGAATAATAATATATTTTATAGAATAATGAAAATTTTGCATTCCCAAACCTTTAATACATTAATAGTTTGTTAATTATGATTTTATTGCTATAAAATTACAACTACCCGATTTCTGGAATGTTACTATATAAGACACGCCTAACATTTTCCTATTCCAAACATCCACGACCATCGTTTGTATACAAAGATCTTAGCTGTTAAGTGAAATAATATATACCTGATAGATCATCAAAATATAAAAAATAAAATATCTTCACGCAATTCCCAATACAGGGGTAGACAGAGGTCAAGTCTAGATAATTAAGTCCCTTTGACCCACCTTCCACCGAAGATATTTTCGGGACAACGTGACAGGTGGTGAGCCCGTCGCCGCCTTTATGTCCAAGCCAACGATGAAATTCGTACATAAGTTTTAGAAAAACTCATTGGTACTGCCACCTGGGGATCGAACTCGGGTCTCTCGACTCGAAATTCCGACCGCCCATCAACTCGGCTATCGTGGCTTGATAAATCATCAAATAACTTATATACTAATAGAAACTTAATAATTTTGCTTTATTTATAAGTACTATGAATTTTGCAATTTATGAGTTTTTCTCAAATTATGTGGTACGAAATTTACTTAAAATTAATTAATAATAGTATATTATGATATGGACACTGTATTTTCGTACTTTACTCATTAAACACTTAGGACTTACTCAGCTCGAAATGCATTTCAGTTTGACGCGATCTATGGATGACAGTATGAAAATAACAGTAATTAATTCATAGCTTGCAGAGTAAAATACGATTTTGTTATTTTGTACTCTAATAAATTAATCTAAAATGTTTTTATTATTAATAATTACAAATTTCGCTTTATTTAATTACAATTAATTAAATTACCAATCGTTAAAATCAGCCTCTACTGTGCGGAGTCCTCACAGTAGTTTATGGAAGGAAAAGTTACTTCACATACTTAATTCATCTAACAATACTACCATTAAATTATTGCTATGGAAAATTTGTAATATATATATATATATATATATATATATATATATATATATATATATATATATATATATATATATATATATATATATATATATATATATATATATATATATATATATATATATATATATATATATATATATATATATATATATATATATATATATATATATATATATATATATATATATATATATATATATATATATATATATATATATATATATATATATATATATATATATATATATATATATATATATATATATATATATATATATTATATAGACAGGTGGTGAGCCTGTCGCCGCCGTAACTTCATCATGATGAAATAAACATGTGGCCTTGTTGTAAATAACAATATGTAAATAATTAATATATACATACATAGAAATGACTACTATACGCCAAATATACATAAATCCAACAATAACTCTGCAGTTCATTCCGGTGGATATAGTCATAAATATCCAATCTGTAGTGCAGTAGAACTATAACTTACGGCAGAAGATGTGAGCACAACACTCACAATTAATTTTTAATCAGTTTAATAAAAGAAGAGCGTGTGACGAAAGCAGCGTACAGAACGTTCCAACTAATTGGACATGTGTGAATAGTTCGTACTTTTAAATAAAATGTGATTGGCACGAAATTCTTGTGCGGTACACGAACTATGCCCCACTACTCATGCCGTTAATTATAGTAAATACAAGAAATTACTGACGGTATTTCTTAGTATTGATTACTATTACAAAACTTGGCACCAAAATGGCGGGAAAACGTATGAAGAATTGACACGTTCCATAGATACGATACTAAGTTAATCTCTGTGAGTAATACTTAATCATTAACAATGAAATTATTGATTGAGCAACACAAAATATAAACTCATGAAGGCCGTGAGCGAAATTATTTAGTACTTTAAATTAAGTGATAATGAATACCTTTTAGGGATGAAACGTAAGAATTATAACATATCGTAATTTTTATTAATATAATCCCATTAAAAATCAATATGAATTTGTTATATTATCATTAAACAATGACCTTCAGAGGTCTAACCCTATCTCAGTGTTTGCGTATTGCCATTAATTGTACTAATTTATTTATAATGTATACATTATTAGCTACTTATATAATAATTCTTAAATATTTAATTTCACAAGTTAATACATAATATCTTCCAGTATTAATCACTTCTAGTAAATCTGATGAAAATTACTTAGAAATATTTTAATAGAATGCTTCGGAAACTTCGAGAAATAAAAACTAGTCTCGACTGGAGGAATAGTTCAGATTTATGAAGTATTTGTAAGTTATGGCGCTAAGCTGAAACTCTATAATAACTACTTTATAACTACTAAATATTTTATAGAGCACATGAAAACAATAAGTATGTATAAGTTAGTTTTTATTATTATTAAATGCTTAATAAAATTATTAAGACAACCGATACTAAATTTAGTACAAACATTTTTATTTACATTATATATAAATTGTTTAGTACAATGACCTTCTATTTCAACTTTATATGCTTTTTTTGTTACTCATGTTTCGCCTTGTGTTCATAAACTTTTTTGTACATGTTTCAAACACATTTGACATGTAATTTTTAACTGTAATTGGTTGAGCATGAACACTTACACTAGCATAGAAATATAACAAACAATTGCAACAGTAAGAATAGTAGGTAAGCCGATAAAATAAATAAATTATTATGGTATGGAAAGAATGTAACATAATGAAATTTATTCAAAAATAACATTACAAATTTTGTTTTTAAAAAAATATTATTGTTATCTAATAGTATACTTCCTAAATTTTTCCTAATTTATAAATATTCAACATTTTCCTATACAAAAGTTACACTGAAAAGTCACAGTATTGATACAAAGAGCTGCGAGACAATCTAGAAAATGAATTTTCATATTTACTATTAATATTTTCGGTAAGTAGAAATGGAACTTGCTGCTTGGCTGGAGCGCGGCGGACTCTGAGGGCGGGGACACAGCGGGCCCTGGATGTGGGGACACGGTGGGCCCTGTGGGCGGGGACGGGGCGTGGGGGGGGATGGGGCGGAGCGCGGCGGACTCTGAGGGCGGGGACACAGCGGGCCCTGGATGTGGGGACACGGTGGGCCCTGTGGGCGGGGACGGGGCGTGGGGGGAGGGGATGGGGCGGAGCGCGGCGGACTCTGAGGGCGGGGACACAGCGGGCCCTGGATGTGGGGACACGGTGGGCCCTGTGGGCGGGGACGGGGCGTGGGGGGCGGGGACACAGCGGGCCCGGGGGGCGGAGGCGGGCCTACATGAGCGCGCAGGGCGCGGGCGGCGCGGGCGCGGGCGGCGGCGGCGCGCGCGGCGGCAGCTCGCCGGGCTCGGCCGCCGCGCCGCCCGCCTCCTTGCGCACCGACTGCTTGGACACCTCCTGCGCCTTCTGTGGCGCCGCCAGCTTGTCTTCTTGCGGCGCTTGCTACGGAGTATACACATTTTTTATGTTAATAAATGTCATAAAATAAAAGGGCCTCTTTAGCATTATGTTAAATTGATTGTCAATATAGCAAGTTGCGTACGTACCACTGCGCGTCGCCCAGGCGCTGCACGTACGTACCACTGCGCGTCGCCCAGGCGCTGCACGTACGTACCACTGCGCGTCGCTCAGGCGCTGCACGTACGTACCACTGCGCGTCGCTCAGGCGCTGCACGTACGTACCACTGCGCGTCGCTCAGGCGCTGCACGTACGTACCACTGCGCGTCGCCCAGGCGCTGCACGTACGTACCACTGCGCGTCGCTCAGGCGCTGCACGTACGTACCACTGCGCGTCGCTCAGGCGCTGCACGTACGTACCACTGCGCGTCGCTCAGGCGCTGCACGTACGTACCACTGCGCGTCGCTCAGGCGCTGCACGTACGTACCACTGCGCGTCGCTCAGGCGCTGCACGTACGTACCACTGCGCGTCGCTCAGGCGCTGCACGTACGTACCACTGCGCGTCGCCCAGGCGCTGCACGTACGTACCACTGCGCGTCGCCCAGGCGCTGCACGTACGTACCACTGCGCGTCGCTCCAGGCGCTGCACGTACGTACCACTGCGCGTCGCTCAGGCGCTGCACGTACGTACCACTGCGCGTCGCTCCAGGCGCTGCACGTACGTACCACTGCGCGTCGCTCAGGCGCTGCACGTACGTACCACCGCGCGTCGCCCAGGCGCTGCACGTACGTACCACCGCGCGTCGCCCAGGCGCTGCACGTACGTACCACCGCGCGTCGCTCCAGGCGCTGCACGTACGTACCACTGCGCGTCGCCCAGGCGCTGCACGTACGTACCACCGCGCGTCGCCCAGGCGCTGCACGTACGTACCACTGCGCGTCGCTCCAGGCGCTGCACGTACGTACCACTGCGCGTCGCTCCAGGCGCTGCACGTACGTACCACTGCGCGTCGCTCCAGGCGCTGCACGTACGTACCACTGCGCGTCGCCCAGGCGCTGCACGTACGTACCACCGCGCGTCGCCCAGGCGCTGCACGTACGTACCACCGCGCGTCGCCCAGGCGCTGCACGTACGTACCACTGCGCGTCGCTCCAGGCGCTGCACGTACGTACCACTGCGCGTCGCTCCAGGCGCTGCACGTACGTACCACTGCGCGTCGCTCCAGGCGCTGCACGTACGTACCACTGCGCGTCGCTCCAGGCGCTGCACGTACGTACCACCGCGCGTCGCCCAGGCGCTGCACGTACGTACCACCGCGCGTCGCTCCAGGCGCCGCACGTACGTACCACTGCGCGTCGCCCAGGCGCTGCACGTACGTACCACTGCGCGTCGCTCCAGGCGCCGCACGTACGTACCACTGCGCGTCGCCCAGGCGCTGCACGTACGTACCACTGCGCGTCGCCCAGGCGCTGCACGTACGTACCACTGCGCGTCGCCCAGGCGCTGCACGTACGTACCACTGCGCGTCGCCCAGGCGCTGCACGTACGTACCACTGCGCGTCGCTCCAGGCGCTGCACGTACGTACCACTGCGCGTCGCCCAGGCGCTGCACGTACGTACCACTGCGCGTCGCTCCAGGCGCCGCACGTACGTACCACCGCGCGTCGCTCCAGGCGCTGCACGTACGTACCACTGCGCGTCGCCCAGGCGCTGCACGTACGTACCACTGCGCGTCGCCCAGGCGCTGCACGTACGTACCACTGCGCGTCGCCCAGGCGCTGCACGTACGTACCACTGCGCGTCGCCCAGGCGCTGCACGTACGTACCACCGCGCGTCGCCCAGGCGCTGCACGTACGTACCACTGCGCGTCGCCCAGGCGCTGCACGTACGTACCACTGCGCGTCGCCCAGGCGCTGCACGTACGTACCACTGCGCGTCGCCCAGGCGCTGCACGTACGTACCACTGCGCGTCGCCCAGGCGCTGCACGTACGTACCACTGCGCGTCGCCCAGGCGCTGCACGTACGTACCACTGCGCGTCGCCCAGGCGCTGCACGTACGTACCACTGCGCGTCGCTCCAGGCGCTGCACGTACGTACCACTGCGCGTCGCTCCAGGCGCTGCACGTACGTACCACTGCGCGTCGCTCCAGGCGCTGCACGTACGTACCACTGCGCGTCGCCCAGGCGCTGCACGTACGTACCACTGCGCGTCGCCCAGGCGCTGCACGTACGTACCACTGCGCGTCGCCCAGGCGCTGCACGTACGTACCACTGCGCGTCGCTCCAGGCGCTGCACGTACGTACCACTGCGCGTCGCCCAGGCGCTGCACGTACGTACCACTGCGCGTCGCCCAGGCGCTGCACGTACGTACCACTGCGCGTCGCCCAGGCGCTGCACGTACGTACCACTGCGCGTCGCCCAGGCGCTGCACGTACGTACCACTGCGCGTCGCTCCAGGCGCTGCACGTACGTACCACTGCGCGTCGCCCAGGCGCTGCACGTACGTACCACTGCGCGTCGCTCCAGGCGCTGCACGTACGTACCACTGCGCGTCGCCCAGGCGCTGCACGTACGTACCACTGCGCGTCGCCCAGGCGCTGCACGTACGTACCACTGCGCGTCGCTCCAGGCGCTGCACGTACGTACCACTGCGCGTCGCTCCAGGCGCTGCACGTACGTACCACTGCGCGTCGCTCCAGGCGCTGCACGTACGTACCACTGCGCGTCGCTCCAGGCGCTGCACGTACGTACCACTGCGCGTCGCTCCAGGCGCTGCACGTACGTACCACTGCGCGTCGCTCCAGGCGCTGCACGTACGTACCACTGCGCGTCGCTCCAGGCGCTGCACGTACGTACCACTGCGCGTCGCTCCAGGCGCACAGCTGCAGCACGGCGGCGCGCAGCCGGCGCACGGCGGCGAGGCTCACGTCGTGCCCGCGCGCCGCGTTGGTGGTCCGCAGCACTGCCAGCGCGTCCCGCAGCGCGACCGCGATCACGAGCGCCCACTCCACGCAGCTCGCCTCCGTCATCAGCTGCAGGAAGTATCTGCGAATTGGGGTGTCGAGTATTTAAGCTTGGTTTGTAAGAATAAAGAATAGTAATAGCAAAAGTATTTGTACAAAATAAATTGTTGTCCTTTCTTATTATAAGGTTACTCACCTGTTTTCAGTGAATAAAATTCAATGTTTCTTTATTTATGCCTTGGTTACGAAGAATAAAAAAATAATTACAATAAAAAAACATTGATAAAATGGCCGCTACAACAAAGCGCAGACAGCGTGGGGTTACCTCAGACGCACGTGCGCGGTGTGGTCGCCGCGCTCGGCCTGGTGCAGATGCAGGCGCTCCATGAGCGCGGCGTAGCGCCGCTCCTCGCCGCCGCCCGCCCCCGCCGCCGCGTCCCCCGCGCCGCCCCACGCCACGCCGCCGCCCTCCGCCACGCTGCACTCGCCCACCGAGCTAACCGGAGACACGGACAACATCGCATACAATATTCAGAACCCAAAAGTAAGTAGCTAAAGCACGCGTGCTATGGAAACAGAAACGACAGAACTGAAAAAATTGTGGTTCTCTACACCTTCCTCACCGTCCGGGAATTGAACTTGGGGCCTCAGACAATACAGACAGAAAAAAAAGCTTGCAGAAATTATAGCCAGTTACTTCATTATAATATTATCAAACCCAGATTTTTAATGGTTTTTACATACTTTATTAATATAAAGCTAATGCTTCACTTTACAAGCGTGGTCAATAGTTATAAATATTTTATTGACAGATATGAGTAGAGTGATTATCATTTTGATAATACATTAAAAAGCACCCCACGCTTTTTTTTTAAATAAAGAATTTTTTTATTCACACTATTATTAATTTATATTTTTTGAAATTTTTAACACTATTCTTAATTTAAATTTATTAAAATGAATTTTCTATTTTTTAGTTTGGTTCTCTATAAAAAGCGTGTTTTTTAGTTTTTTAAACTATTATTTATTTGAATAGAACTGCACCAACGTAATATTAAAGGAGTACTAAAGGTAAAATTTAGGTAGTTCGATTTAACTTTTATTATAAAAGAAGAAAGAAGGTTGTTCATTGCTCGTCATATATGTGCCGTTTGTATACTATTTGATTTTTACTGTTTTACTTTTAATTATACCAATTCTGTTATTCTTAGGACAACTCAAATAAAAAAATTTATTTTTTGACATACAAACAAACATTTCACTTATGAAACGCAAATATTTTTATATCAATTGTTTTTTTTATTTAGTGGATAGTCTATGTCACTTATTTATAATCTTTGTCTCTAGTTAACGTCATTATAGACAATAGGTTCACGTATGGTAACTACTTGAATGAAGAACTTCAAAGTAAAGTCTTACATAAATTAAAAATCATCATCGTTGTTGGCACATCATTGGATCAATCAAGCAACGTCACACACACATATATTAACCAGTGCACCATCATCATTGTTTATCGTTTTTAAATGAACAACATGACAGCTTAATCAGAAACACGAATTACATCATTACGCTCCAATATTTGTCATGTAGCAGGCACGTCGATGCAAAAGTCACGATAGCCGAGTGGTTGGGTGTTCGGACTTCGAGTCAAGAGACCCGAGTTCAATCTCCAAGTGGCAGACTCGTACCGATGGGTTATTTAAAATTTAAGATTTATATCGTTGGCTTAGACATGAAGACGACGATAGGCTGACCACCTGTCACGTTTTCCCAAAAAATGTCATCAGTAGAAGTTGGGTGGACATGACTTAATTGCCTAGAGCTCTGTCTACCCCTGTATAGGGAATGGCGTGAAGATATTTATTTGTCAGTAGACACGCACCTGACCGGGCCGGGCGAGACGGGCGCGCCGGGCGCCATGGGCAGCGCGGCGTGCAGCGACAGGCTCATGTAGCCGCTGTCGCCGCACAGGCTGTCCGTCTCCGCGCTCGGCGTGTACGGATCTACAAATTATAGACATTTGTAATCAAACTAGATCGTTTATATTATTTACGATTTATAAGCAGCTAGTAGAGTAACAACAAGTGAAAATAAATGTAAACCAAGAACAAGTCTTCATTTGTAGAGATTTGTTTGATATGATTTAAAATGTTCGAAAAGCAGGCAAATAAAGTTCAACAGGTGATCCAAGCATATAGCCAACTTGTGAGCGCGTTGTGTGCGTGTGTGAGTATGAGCACGTGCACGTACGCGAGCGGATGCGTGTGCGTGCAATTTCTCAAGCCACAGCTCGCGTAAACGCAACATGCATATCGAATGTGTTAGCACAAAAATCAAAAGCGCGGATCGCACTGGGCACTAGGCTGGACTTGCGCTGCGCGTCGAGCTCGGCGGCGTGCTGCGGCGCGGGGTAGGGCCAGGCGAAGTCGTCGTGCAGGCGCTGCAGGCACAGCACGGCGCTGTCGACGCGCGCGGCGCGCTCGCGCTCGCCGGCCAGCCACGCCACCAGGTGCAGGTCGAGCGCGGCGGCCAGCCGGCCCAGCGCCAGCAGCCGCGCCGTGCACAGCAGCAGCCGCGCGTGCCGCTGGATCATCATGTCGATGAAGAACTCCTCCGCCGTGCCGTTGTACGACTCCCTGCGGTGTCATCAACACACAGTGTGTAATGTGTAATTAAGTAGCCACCATAGACAAGTGATCACTTTTCACACTGGTAGAGCCACGCAACGGCTTTTGTTGTTGCATGAATGGGGGCCGGCTCGACCGGGGAAGTACCACGACCTCACAGAATATCGGCGTGAAGTACAAGTCTAAGAAACTTCTGCGTTTCGTCTGGTGAGTGCAGGTAACCGGTGGCCCACACACCCCGCTCCCCCAATTCTGGGGCACTCTAAGGGAGGCAACGCATCTGCTATGCGTCTGGTATTGCTGGTGTTCATGGGCGGCGGTAATCACTTACCATCACGTGAGCCACCTGCTCATTTGCCTCCCTTTTCTATAAAAAAAAAGTATACCATTTCATTGGCAAAAAAAAAAGAACCGTGCGATACGGAGGTGCAGTGGAGCAGTCAGCAAGCAAGCACTTGCAAGCGGCGGGCGCTGGAGGCTGGAGACGCAGACGCACCTACGTAGTACAGGTACTTGCCTGTCGGCGCGCGCGGGCACGGACTTCTTGCGCTTGACGGCGGCGGTGCGGCGCGCGGGCGGCGGCGCGGGCGCGGCGGCGGGCGGCGACGGCTCGCGCGGCGCCGCCGTCGTGCTGAAGCTCCGCCCGCGCCCGCCGGCCAGCTGACACCACAAAGTCAACTTGTCACATTACACATATATATATATATATATATATATATATATATATATATATATATATATATATATATATATATATATATATATATATATACATTTTACCGGGGTAAAGGATACGGGATCCGTGTTATATTAGGTATAAAATTGTAGTCACGATAGCCGAGTGGATGGGTGGTCGGAATTTCGAATCGAGAGACCCGAGTTCGATACCCAGGTGGCCGTACCAATGAGTTTTTGGAAAACTTATGTACGAATGATGCCGCCTCTATGTCCAAGCCAACGATGTAATCGTTGGCTTGGACATAGAGGCGGCGACGGGCTCACCACCTGTCACGTTGTGCCAAAAATATCTTCGGTGGAAGGTGGGTCGAAGGGACTTAATTGTCTAGACTAGACCTCTGTCTACCCCTGTATTAGGAATTGCGTGAAGATATTTATATTTATTTATAATTAAAATTGTAATTAAATTGTTAGAACTTTCGTGATATATTTCGAGATAAATAATTGTAACCGTGCATTGCGCTCACTGCGCACTGCGCAGGCGCTCGGCGCGAGACGGGGAGCGACGGCGCTCTCACCCCACTCACCCTGATGAAGAACCTCCAACTGATCAGAACCTAGTCGGTACGTACACCGATTGTTTAGACGCGAGTTTAGTCGTTTTTAATTATTTGATTATAAAATTATAGTAACATCTCTTAGGCCATTTTTTCTGATTTTAAAGCATAATTTATGCTTAACTTTTTATTATTAAATTAAAAATATGTTTTTTTTCTCTTTAATTTAATAACAAAAAGTTTAACTAAATTATGGTTTAAAATCCATTAAAAAATTGCGTAATATATTAATTGGCTTTATCTTATTAATATTTCCGAACTTAACAGTCAGGAATGTCAAGCTGTCATTGCAAAAGTGAGAAGGAAAAGACAATATAGAAACGTTTTCCCGCTGTTTTTCATTTGTTTTTCGGCCTGCAACTATGAATTATACTAACAAAGGAAAATGCATTTCAAAATTTTATTACAAAACGAGAGAAAATATCAACAAGTCGCAAACAAAACAACCTAGTGTCAAGTAAGAATAGTACAACATTGATTGAAACGTTTTCAGGCAGGGTATTCCGACGTCAAGGATGCAGCTCAATTGCAGATGCAGTTACGTCAGAAACAAAACTAACCTGCATGCTTCCAAGTATAACAGAGAGATCCTCTGCATTTGGCACGGTCTGCGGTTGCACGATCTGTCCGTACTTCGCTTGAACGTTGACCGAGTTGCGCGGAGAATCAACATCATTGGGATCTGTAAGAAAAAAATACGAACATGATACAGCTAGTCATTGCTATTGCTAAAAAGTGTTTCCCGAATGGCAACCTCGTTTAGGCCAAGACAGGACGACTCCCCTACAAGATGGGGTGACGACTTGCAAAATGTTGCGGGAATTCGATTAATACTAGGTACCGTTCTTAGTGTAAATTTGGGACGGGCCTATGTTCAGCTGTGGACTCTCGATAGGCTGCAAAGAAGAAGAAGAAGAAGAAGAATGTCAAACGGAACCTTGCCTGCTACCAGGACATTTATCAGGTCCAGCGACTGAGTAAGAGGAGGCCCACACGCTTCTCACCTTGCTTTCCCTATTCCTGTAAACCTGGGCCTCGGTAGTCATTTACCGTGAACCGATTCTTATTTTGCCTTCTGCTATGAAAAATATATAGCATATATACATAAAAAATATATAGCATATATTTATATAGCAATAGAATCGTTATGTATATAATATTTCTAACCGGGATTCTTTATAGATGCTAAATAGCTTCCTTTTATTATAGAGCATATTAAGAAATAGCAATTACCTATAGCTCTTAAAAAGCGTACTAGATCCCGGGCAAGGTCCCATCTCTCGTGTTGCAACGCCGTGTCCAGTAGTTGTGTGGCCAGTTGTCTGCTGACCGTAGAGCTCTCCAAGTTCTGGGTGAGATAAATACCGCTTACTTACAGTATTATTTTAATTTGAAGAAATGACAAATATTTATTTCCCGCAAAATTTCGTCGGTGGAAGGTGGGTCGAAGGGACTTAATTGTCTAGACTAGGCCACTGTCTACCCCTGTATTATTTTAATTTGAAGAAATGACAAATATTTATTTCCCGCAAAATTTCGTCGGTGGAAGGTGGGTCGAAGGGACTTAATTGTCTAGACTAGGCCACTGTCTACCCCTGTATTGGGAAATTTTGCGGGAAATAAATATTTGTCATTTCTTCAAATTAAAATAATACAGGGGTAGACAGTGGCCTAGTCTAGACAATTAAGTCCCTTCGACCCACCTTCCACCGACGAAATTGCGTGAAGATATTTATTTATTTTATTGTACAAATATTTGAGAAATTCGAAAAGTCAATAGTACTCCATTATTCCAGGGGTTACAAACTTCAATCCAATCAGTGCTCATAAAAATGCTAACCCTAAGAAAAAGAAACAAAAAATTGTATATGTTTCTTTACATCATCAACAAGTAATTAAATGTTATGTATATTTGAAAAAAAAAAACAATATAATTTATCTACGCTCAGCATACGATACGGATATCCGCAACACTGATTTGCAGCGCAACCCATATTAGGCTGATAGTAGTGAGTAAAATAAACAATTATTTTACTCATTATTAATTAAAGTGTACATATAGTAATTAGACTATATGAGCAAATTTCTCGACGATGGGATGTAGAAAGTGATGAATATGAAACTAGAAATGTTTCTTAGGATCGTGGCACTTGACAGTCAAGGATGATGAATGAAAATATGTAAGTGTATGTATTTTTTTAAACTTTACCCTAGAATTACACACAAGAAGATGTATATAAAAATATTTCGAATTAATAAGAAATTTAATTACCTTCGTAAACTGCAAATAAATAATGATTATCAAAGCGAGATACAATTAATTGGAAGAAAGAACACAAAATTTCCAGTTACCTGTAATATTATGAGGTAAGAAGCGGCAGTGTCCAGCATTTTCCTCTGCAAACACTCTTGAAACAGCTCTTTAGGCTTGCCGGCCGCTGAGAATAAGTATGCCCAAAGGGCGATTTCTGTTTTTCTCGCACATTGCACTACTGTCTGCAATGAAACATAATTTAATTGAAGATTTTTTAAAGAACTAATTAGTATGATAAAACTTTGCTCAGAAATAAAGTTGTATCAATTAAATATTTTTTTTAAATATTTACACCTGTTACGTGTCACTAAGGACAAAGTTTTCTAGACCTCTGTTTAACCGGGTTTTAAGATATGTGTTGAGACAGAAAAAACTATATGTCATTACTGCGCGAATCAAATACTGTTCACAAATGTGTAAGTTCTTGAATAGTTCTTTGCTCTATTATTTAAAATAAAAACCTTAAAAAAATAATATAGTGACAGTTGCACCAACCTGTAGGTATACCGGGAACTCATGAACAAACTCTATAACACTAGGTAGCTGCGCGTCGGGTATCGGCTCCTTACTAGTGGCTTCTTCCTCCAATACTTCATGGAGAAGAAGCTCCAACGAATGGGGAAAATAGGGCAACTGGGAACACGAGCGGGCGATCTCCCATGCGTGGTAACCTAGATTACGACGCAGCAGCTGACGGAGGATCTGGTGCAGGTACACCTGGCTCTGGGGAATTTAAATCGACAAGTTATAGCCATGTAAAGTTTCGATGAGAAGAAAATGACAATTCAATGCTCACCGTTCTATTTACAACGCAGAAGGGCAAAGAAAATACGGAGTTGGAGTCGGATGCGTACAGAGTAGTGTCGTTTTCCGCTCCCAAAAGAATTGCGTCGTCAAACAGGATAGCTGAAAGGTAATAAAACTGGTCAATCAACAATCAATCAATTTGAAAGCTGCGTCCCTATTCATTGCTCAAGATGCAAGTCTTTATCACTAAAGGTTAAAGTTAAGATTTCACTATTATTACTAACGTTAACTATATTAAATATTGTTTCTTTTTTAAAACACGTAATAAAGAACAACATTGTGTTCCACAAGGATAACCAGGTTTTACTTTCACTCTCTTTTTGATGAAAACTTCCAACATGGAATGAATATACTTTGGCAATCGAACTTTGTGGTATTCCTTGTTCGTAAAAAAAAAGACTGTCAATATTCCCAGCGAAATATAACAAAGCACAAACTATCAAACACAACAGCAACAGCGCGGCATCACTCACTCAGTGGATATATGTTGAGGTGGAACGGCAGCATGATCCTCTTCGCCATGAAGGTGTGCCGCGAGGAGTCCGGGCGGCGGGAGGTGTCGCGCGGCAGGAGTGGCAGCCACACGCGTGCGCCGTGCGCGCCGCACCACAGCCACAGCGCACGGGAGAGCTGCGTCTGCTGGCCAGCGCCGCCGCAGGACCACACGCTCTCCACGCACGACGCCAGCACCGTGGCTGGGAGGCAACTGTACGCCTGTGAAGTTACGATTACCATGCATTTATATATTTTTTTTATTCGTGCCGGCTTAGGAATATACCACGCCTTTTCTTCCCGTGGGTGTCGTAAGGGACAACTAAAGGAGCTGCTATGAAAATTCAAATGGTTACCGCCAGATGGCGGGATAATCATCTCGAAGAATACCAGATCATAATTCAGTAGACCGGTTATGGGCATCAGCGTCTAAGGTGCAAGATGCTAGGTACTGCGATTGACAATCTTCTAGTAAAGCGTGGCGACTACGGCAAATATTCCTTAAAGGAGATGTCTATGTCATGGCACTGGATTTTTATAGGTCCGTATGAATCTTGTGTATATGTATACTTTATATGTATATTATATTTTAAGTCAGTTATATGTATATTATATTTTAAGTCACGATAGTCGAGTGGTTGGGTGGTCGGAATTTCGAGCCGAGAGACCCGAGTTCGATCCCCAGGTGGCAGACTCGTACCAATGGGTTTTTTAAAAACTTATTTACGAATTACATCGTTGGCTTGGACATAAAGGCGGCGACAAGCTCACCACCTGTCACGTTGTCCCGAAAATATCTTCGGTGGAAGGTGGGTCGAAGGGACTTAATTGTCTAAACTAGACCTCTGTCTAATACAGGGGGTATTGGGAATTGCATGAAGATATTTATTTTATTATTTATTTATATTTTTTTATTCGTGCCGGCTTAGGAATATACCACGCCTTTTCTTCCCGTGGGTGTCGTAAGGGACAACTAAAGGAGCTGCTATGAAAATTCAAATGGTTACCGCCAGATGGCGGGATAATCATCTCGAAGAATACCAGATCATAATTCAGTAGACCGGTTATGGGCATCAGCGTCTAAGGTGCAAGATGCTAGGTACTGCGATTGACAATCTTCTAGTAAAGCGTGGCGACTACGGCAAATATTCCTTAAAGGAGATGTCTATGTCATGGCACTGGATTTTTATAGGTCCGTATGAATCTTGTGTATATGTATACTTTATATGTATATTATATTTTAAGTCAGTTATATGTATATTATATTTTAAGTCAGTTATATGTATATTATATTTTAAGTCAGTTATATGTATATTATATTTTAAGTCAGTTATATGTATATTATATTTTAAGTCAGTTATATGTATATTATATTTTAAGTCAGTTATATGTATATTATATTTTAAGTCAGTTATATGTATATTATATTTTAAGTCAGTTATATGTATATTATATTTTAAGTCAGTTATATGTATATTATATTTTAAGTCAGTTATATGTATATTATATTTTAAGTCAGTTATATGTATATTATATTTTAAGTCAGTTATATGTATATTATATTTTAAGTCAGTTATATGTATATTATATTTTAAGTCAGTTATATGTATATTATATTTTAAGTCAGTTATATGTATATTATATTTTAAGTCACGATAGTCGAGTGGTTGGGTGGTCGGAATTTCGAGCCGAGAGACCTGAGTTCGATCCCCATGTGGCAGACTCGTACCAATGGGTTTTTAAAACTTATTTACGAATTACATCGTTGGCTTGGACATAAAGGCGGCGACAAGCTCACCACCTGTCACGTTGTCCTGAAAATATCTTCGGTGGAAGGTGGGTCGAAGGGACTTAATTGTTCAAACTAGACCTCTGTCTAATACAGGGGTATTGGGAATTGCATGAAGATATTTATTTTATTACTTATTTATATTTTAATAGCCTAATCTTTCTCTCAAAAAAGCATTACCGGGAAAACATGTGAAATATTTAAATTATTTTTAAAGGTTCATTCAACTTGCTGGATAAGCAGGTTGTGAAGCACTGTGTTGCCCCTATAGTACGATGACTTGAATTTAGGTATCCTATTCTATATTTCTTAATGTATTGGTATTACTAGAACGTATTACTAAAATTATTAAACGATAAAATAAAAAAGCATTTTATTTAATTATATTATTAACATCACTTGTAACTGTATATTAATATATTTTCTTTCTTTGTTTATTCAAACTTCAAAATTATCCTTTTAAACACGCTTTTATTAGTTTGGTGAGTATGTATCTATATAATGGAATCTTTGAACGTTCCACCCATTTTAAAACTTCCGATTGATCTAAAAAGTATAAAATAAATAATAATAATAATAAAAAACTAAAAAATACACTTTTGCCTTCACTTTCTTAGCCGTACTAAAAATTAGAAAACAATTTTCTAAAGTTACGATAGCCGAGTTGATGGGTGGTCGGAATTTAGAGTCGAGAGACCTGAGTTCGATCCCCAGGTGGCAGACTCGTACCAATGGGTTTTTTAAAAACTTATTTACGAATTACATCGTTGGCTTGGACATAAAGGCGGCGACAAGCTCACCACCTGTCACGTTGTCCCGAAAATATCTTCGGTGGAAGGTGGGTCGAAGGGACTTAATTGTCTAAACTAGACCTCTGTCTAATACAGGGGGTATTGGGAATTGCATGAAGATATTTATTTTATTACTTATTTATATTTTAATAGCCTAATCTTTCTCTCAAAAAAGCATTACCGGGAAAACATGTGAAATATTTAAATTATTTTTAAAGGTTCATTCAACTTGCTGGATAAGCAGGTTGTGAAGCACTGTGTTGCCCCTATAGTACGATGACTTGAATTTAGGTATCCTATTCTATATTTCTTAATGTATTGGTATTACTAGAACGTATTACTAAAATTATTAAACGATAAAATAAAAAAGCATTTTATTTAATTATATTATTAACATCACTTGTAACTGTATATTAATATATTTTCTTTCTTTGTTTATTCAAACTTCAAAATTATCCTTTTAAACACGCTTTTATTAGTTTGGTGAGTATGTATCTATATAATGGAATCTTTGAACGTTCCACCCATTTTAAAACTTCCGATTGATCTAAAAAGTATAAAATAAATAATAATAATAATAAAAAACTAAAAAATACACTTTTGCCTTCACTTTCTTAGCCGTACTAAAAATTAGAAAACAATTTTCTAAAGTTACGATAGCCGAGTTGATGGGTGGTCGGAATTTAGAGTCGAGAGACCTGAGTTCGATCCCCAGGTGGCAGTACCAATGAGTTTTTCAAAAACTTATGTACGAATTTCATCGTTGGCTTGGACATAAAGGCGGCGTCGGGCTCACCACCTGTCACGTTGTCCCGAAAATATCTTCGGTGGAAGGTGGGTCAAAGGGACTTAATTGTCTAGACTTGACCTCTGTCTACCCCTGTATTGGGAATTGCGTGAAGATATTTATATTTATTTATTTTTATAATTTTCTAAAAGTTAAAAAAATTGAGTGATTAAGAATAAAATAATTCATTGGTAAAAAAGCCTGGTTGTTATTAACAGATATTGGAAAAGATAGATATAAAAATAAGATATTCATAAAATAGTTAAAGAAGCAATCCACGATTTTTTACGATAAAATGATGTTTTCTTAATCACTATTTTTTAAGTCATAAAAATTATTTTCTTAAATACGGCTTCTTACAAAAGCCTGTTTTTATTCTTAAACTATTATTAATTTAGGTATAAACTTAATGTTTGCATAAAACGAAATGAATTCAATGTATGAAAGATAAATATTCAATACAGCTATTTTTTCTGTATTTGTACCGGGGAAATACGGCAATACGTAGGTACATGCGATTATGAAATTAAGTTGTAAATAGCGATTACAAGGAGTCAAATTTGCGTATTCATCAGTACGATGTTTTCATGCGTCGGCAAGCAGGAGTAATTTTAATGTCGCGATCACATATTTGTGGCTTGTGTAATGCGCTTTGTTATGGTACAATCCATACGTACATGATTGAACCATATAGAACAGATTTATAAATAGACATTTTAGTTAATTGCTGAATGTAAACGTCCACATTAAAAGGCGATATGTTCCATCTCTGTATTGGGAATTGCGTGAAGATATTTATATTTATTTATTTTTATAATTTTCTAAAAGTTAAAAAAATTGAGTGATTAAGAATAAAATAATTCATTGGTAAAAAAGCCTGGTTGTTATTAACAGATATTGGAAAAGATAGATATAAAAATAAGATATTCATAAAATAGTTAAAGAAGCAATCCACGATTTTTTACGATAAAATGATGTTTTCTTAATCACTATTTTTTAAGTCATAAAAATTATTTTCTTAAATACGGCTTCTTACAAAAGCCTGTTTTTTATTCTTAAACTATTATTAATTTGGGTATAAACTTAATGTTTGCATAAAACGAAATGAATTCAATGTATGAAAGATAAATATTCAATACAGCTATTTTTTCTGTATTTGTACCGGGGAAATACGGCAATACGTAGGTACATGCGATTATGAAATTAAGTTGTAAATAGCGATTACAAGGAGTCAAATTTGCGTATTCATCAGTACGATGTTTTCATGCGTCGGCAAGCAGGAGTAATTTTAATGTCGCGATCACATATTTGCGGCTTGTGTAATGCGCTTTGTTATGGTACAATCCATACGTACATGATTGAACCATATAGAACAGATTTATAAATAGACATTTTAGTTAATTGCTGAATGTAAACGTCCACATTAAAAGGCGATATGTTCAATCTCTGTATTGGAATCGTTTGGGACAGTACTACTTAACAATTACTGTCGCCTTAACAGTGTAGTTGCAGTTCAAAACTGTTGTATTAAGAGTGATCAGGCATTCCATCTCGCTCCTCGGGATGACAATACATCTGTTACGGTCTTTTAAAATAATTAATAGACCTTCATGGCCATAACCATCAGATGGACAGTTTCTCGTATTTTTATCTACCTATAAATAAAAATTCCATAGCGTCATCGTATTGGCGATTCCTTTTCTAGACACCTGCCCATAATCGCTTGCCAAATTTTGGTCCAAACTTTTTCGTTATCGTAAGCCCCGTTTATTTAAACGGTTGGAATTCAGCCAGCGACCTCCGCTGGAATTACTATCCGCGCCTTCGTGCATCATGCGCATAAGTCTCTTTCACACGCTTTCTTGGTTGCGTCTATCGGAACTTATACAAGACCCAATGTTTTTATAATCAGGTTAATATGTTAATATATTTATATTATAATCACGGTACAAAACATATCATAAATCCGAGTACACCCACCACAATGAAATTCATAAAAAATACAACTTGAAAACCAATTAAGAGTGTACCAAACTGAAGATTGAATAATATTAATCAAATAACATATGTAACTTAATTCGTCGTGTGCGAATTGCTACATGCGGGCGTCGACACGCGGCCGTCGACTTAGGCTCAGTCACAATTAGAGCAAATCCTCATGATAATATTTTACTAGTATTACGTAAAGAGCGATACGCTTCATGTGATTTAGCCGCCCCTACAAGCTACTCCTCCCGCCGCAAGTACAATTAAATATTCTAAACAGTTAGTCTAAAAGAGTAAAAAATAAATATTTAACATCAAGTTATTAATATCGGTGCTGTTTTAATTTTAAAAGAAAGGATACCAATTTACGTTTGCACCTGAACATTAAGTGCCACACATACATGAGTAACTGTCCATAATTTCCAGCAATTCACGGTGTCCTCATGGAAGAAAATAAACAAAGACAGTTAATCAATCAATTAATTCGAAAAATTCTTCGGCTAGAACAAACTAAGAAACATTTTTCACAATAAAGTTGTTATTTAAAAAATTACTTCGCAACCCTCCGCATGAAAATATAAAAAGGTATATGCTACCTGGTCCGAAGAGAAGAATGCGGAGGGTTGCGAAGTAATTTTTTAAATAACAACTTTACAATGAATTTCCGCAAAAGTAACGCCTGAGTCAATTAACTATTTTTCACAATGTTTACTAAAATTAACCGCGTGCATTATATACATACTAATAGTTGCGTTTTCACCGATCGAAGGCTGTTGTATGAAAATGAGGAAGAATGATGCAACCCTAAATAGTGAAGCCGACGTTAACGGCGCGAAGTCGAACGCTCCACATCCGCTCGACGTCAGGATATGAAGGTCCGAAACAATCGTTTATAAATTGACTACGTGGCTCCTGGCGTATCAGTACGTTGTTGACATCAGGTGGCCACAGCACCTCCACAAAATGAATTATTGTGTAGCGGTGCGTGTTATTTTTTTTAATATACATTAACTATGTAACCAACAAGTGGAGTTCCAAGTGATAATGAATTCTTTCTTAACAGGTAACATGCCTTCTAGCCGTGGCTGCAACAAGCAAGGCTGACGGGACCCTAGATGGACTCGTCTACGCGCCCGGACATTCGTCTCTTAATTACTACGTGAGTTTTTCTGTAGATCGATACGCAAATCAGTTGTTCCGACTCCTAGACATGAACGCTTTCAAGTGTACGATAAAAACTAAAAATTAATATAATGTTAATTTTCATAGTAACGTAATATACATAAGTTTTATTTTTAACAATGATCAAAAATTTAATTAGCCCGATCTTGCTGGAAAATAAGGTTAATTTCATTATATTTTACAATAATGGATACATTTTCGTCACAGGCGTACCCCAGCTATGCGTTTGAATACGCTGTAAAAGATCCCCACACTGGGGATAACAAAGCGCAATGGGAGAAACGGGACGGCGACACGGTAAAAGGTAAATTGTATTTCTTTCATACTTTTTTTTTACTAAATCTAAGTAGCATAGTAGGTGATATAAAAGTAAATTGTAATAACACCATTTTAACCAACACACAGGTGCATATTCGTTAGTGGAGCCAGACGGCAGCTTACGCGTTGTGGAGTACTGGGCGGACGCGAAATCCGGATTCAACGCGGTTGTGAAACGTGTTGGACCAAACCTGCATCCAGTCGCCGCACCAATCTATAAGGCACCAATTCCAGTTCTGAGCCACGGAGCTGCAGCGCCAGTCAACGTGGGGTCAGTGGCGAAAATCGACGCGCTCGCTAGCGCTCCCCTCATAAGTGGCCCAGTCTATGGCAACGCAGTGTCATCTGCAGCAGTGTACAAGGCCACCCCAATAATTAAACCAGCCCCAATCGCTCCGATCCTATCCGCACCGATCTATAAGGCTCCCATCCTTTCAGAGCCGATAATCACTGAACAGTACCTTAAGGCGCCCGAGCCTGTATATAAGACTGTAACTCTTGCAGCGCCTACGTATTCTGCACCGATAGGAAAACCTGCACCTTATCTCGAGTCATCAGGTTTCTTAGCACCGTGGCCACTGCTAAAGGACTCGCTCCAGTACTCTTCTCTCTCTTCCTTAGGAGAAGGCTTGCAGAAAAATACATATCTGGATTCGGGTTACACGGATAATCTTGGATATGGCTCACTTTTATCTTCATGGGATTCCCTGGGATTAGGACTAAAACACTAAACGAAAAGAAAGATGATAACGAATATACCAAATGCCGCTACCAGTAATATTCAAGGCCTAGTCCTTTTCAAGATTGTAAAATCGACTGAATACTCCTATCATTGAAGTAGGGTAAAATATAAATGTACATAGTGCAATTGTGGTAGGATACTTTTAATATGTTTACATTAGACAAAAATGTACGTGCACTAATAAACGCATTAGCCACTGTGTGGTAAATAATCCTTTATTTTATTTATTTATTTTTAGAAATTTCTCAATACTGAGATATAAAGGTCTAGACGAGATGAGACGAGTTGTTAATGATATATTTGATAGGACTTATCGACCCATTTCACCTGATGCCTTTACAGGTTAGAGAAAATAATACTTTCGAACAAATTAGGCAGATAAGAGCCGTGACAGGGCTTGCTTTATACCAGAGTGACCAGCATTCGATCCCCGGGTAAAATTACTAAATTCACGAGACAATTAAAAAATTAACTAACTGCAATGCCATTTGAACTTGCAACCTCAGCCGTACCTTGGCAAAGGTAGCGGTAGAGAATACCACCCGTGTCAATAAAAAATCCAGCATGACTTAAAAACCCAATAAAAATGACCACTAAAGCGGTTGTATATGCTACCTTATTATACCCAAGCTCAGCGATGAAGGAAATCGATCCAACAAAGTACCAAGATATAATGAAAATTGTATAATCAAAAGATAGTCACGATAGCCGAGTGGGCGGGTGATCGGAACTCGAGTCTAGAGACCCGAGTTTCATCCGTAAAGTTTGTACAAATGGGTTTTTAAAAAAAAACTTATGTACGATTTATATCGTTGGCTTGGACTTAAGACGGCAACGGGCTCATCACCTGCCACGTTACTCTAAAATATGTCTTCGGTGGAAATGGGGTCGATGGGAATTAATTGTTTAGACCTCAATCTATCCCTGTGTTATTGGTAATGGCGTACATGTTCTTGAGCTCCAATATTTGAGAGTACTGTTAACAACTCAGTTCGATTTCGCTTAAAATAAAACGCACGTATTATTATAAAATAGTTAATGAAATGTGGGAAGTAATTGACATCTAATTGATTAGACAAAAGTCTAGATGCATGTATTCCATGCTGAAAACCCATATTCGGATTTTTTTAAGCACTTGAACCGTGTGGTAACGGTAAGAATGTACCACCCCCTTCTCCCGTGGATGTCGCAAGAGCCGACTAAAGGAAGAGGCTTGAAGATATCTTTGACCATCGACAAAAGGCGGGATAACCATATTCAAATAATACACTAGAAAAAATTCATTAAACCGGTAACGTGCAACAGCCTTTAGGAACAAGGTGGAAGGATACTTCGACCGTCAATCAAGTGTGACACTTGGGGCATACCTTCCCTTCCCTTACAGGCCGATATGTACGAACTAATAAACTACTATAGTACAAAAATATTTTTGCAAAAAAGAAATATTGCCAAAAACTTCGACACATAACAATTTGTGTCAAAAGCCAATATTCATATAATGTATATGTGATAAATTCAGAATCATTAGCAGCATTGAAAATTAACCAATAGCAGAGCTGGCTTCAGCGATCGAGTCCCTGTTACTCAGATACCGAGATTTAAGACTTTAACATCAGCCATCAGCTAGCGCGCACCTTGTCAAACAAGTCTAGTTAACACGACAAACAAAAAATAAGTCTAAGACTCTCGAAGTCGAAACGTCTTCGTTAAGTCGAAACTCTTTCTTGTCCAAATTCCGATTAATTACTATAATTTTGGAAGCTGGACAATGAAATTCGTCAGACGACAGAAATCAATCCAAATTCAATTACTACTCAAAAGATTTAGATGTTTGGAGACAGTAGTATATAACGATAAATGCTCTTAGAGAACTATTTCACCCGGGCAGTTCTGAGTCAAACGGAAAAAAACATAGATTACGCGTATAAGTGGCGTAACTCACATCCCCAACCTGATACTTAACCGTGGCTACGCAAAGCGGTTCGGGCTTATGTCAGACTAGTACAAAGAACAAGCGCGGTCAGTTTTCTTAATTTAATTCCCTAGGCGGTGGCAATCGATGCAGTTATAAATGCTCCAAACAATATACATACAACACAAACATCATTACAACAGAGACGGGCGAGCACAATCAGCGCCATGAATCGAGTTTTGATGGTAATTGAACTTTATCGATTAGTATTGTCATGTTTCAGCTCTAAGCACTTAATTCTAAAGCACAATTGTTGACAATGCATCTATATGTTATGCTATTTTTTATACATTATCACGATATAAGGTCACGATAGCCGAGTGGTTGGGCGGTCGGAATTTCGAGTCAAGAGACCCGTGTGTTGTGGCTCGTACCAATAAGTTTTTCAAAAAATTATGTACGAATTGTGTCGATGGCTTGGACATAAAGACGGCAAAGGGCTCACCACTTGTCACATTGTCCCGAAAATAATTTCGTTGGAAGGTGGGTCGAAGGGACTTAATTGTCTAGACTAGACCTCTGTCTACCCCTGTATTGGGAATTGCGTGAAGATATTTATTTATTTATTATCACGATATGTAATTAATAATCTATTCGCCTCAATTTAGGAGCTTAAGTAATTCTAATAAAAACCCTAAAGTCAAAGCCAAGAAGCTCCAACCTTTCATTTATTTTTCATAATCAATTACCTGATAATGGAAGGCAAGATGAATAAAAATAAATAGGAACATAAACAAATTTAATAAAGTATGAAAATAATTTAAATTTATATATAAATCGATAATTTCCGATTTAGTTAGGCAAGTGAAGCGAAATTACTAGTACTTCATACAAAAAAACTATATAACACTAACTTTTTCAGACAATATTTTTGGTGGCCCTAGCTTCAGAAGTCGTTTCGGGTCGCACTGTATCACGCAAGACTATTGCCTCCGAATACGTGAGTATATTTAGACAATTTATAGAATAAATAATAGAAATAATAATCAAAATATAAACAAGCGTAGCGCACATATAAAAACACATGACGTAAACCAACTTTTTATTGAAATAATGACTTTTTTCAGGATTACCCTCGATATGCCTTCAACTATGCAATAAACGATCCATCAACTAAAGACAACAAAGCGCAGTGGGAGGCAAGAAACGGTGACGTCGTCAAGGGTGCTTACTCTTTACGCGAGCCTGATGGCAGTATCCGTGTAGTGGAATACTCAGCAAATGATATCAAAGGATTCAATGCGGTCGTGAATAAAATTGGCGCCGGTGTTCACCCAGTAACAGTAGTGACAAAATCCACGGAAGGTATAATACCTATTATACCCTTCGCTCCGCTTGATGTAGCCCCAGTAGGCATTTCCACAGTCGAGACAATAGCCCCCGTACAGGAAATTGATCCATATTTTAATTACGGATTTGGAGCCGCACCTTTGGCGATCGGGCTGCCCAAGGTAACAACTTTGGGACGTTGGAGTCTGCCATGGGATCCCGTTACCAGATCGTACGGCGGGTGGGTGCCCCTCGACGGGCGTGCACCTCGCGGACCGTACGCAACGATACTCAGTAAGAAATACGTAAACGGTGAGATACACCAGTGGTCGACAGGACCTATATCCTTGGATGGTAAAAAATTGATCATCAAAACCAAACATTATTAGTTAACTGTCAAAAGCCTCTTAATTTAAGAGAAGATTTTGATTGATGCGTAATAGTACATAACTATTTTGGAATGTAGAAGCTATGATGTGTCCTTTCAGTAGAATAATTTGTTGACTTCAGTTGCATTTAGATTAATTCATATTAAATTGAAATCCTCGAAAATGTAAAATAAGAAAATGAAATGTTTTATAAGACGAGGTTGTCTCTGGAACCTTGAATTTTGATGAAATGAAGACTACAAATAAAACTAATTATATTTGATGTATCCTATTGATTTTGAATATAAAATCATAAATCGTGATGAAAATATTAAAAATTATAAATAAATAAAATATTTAAAAAAACCAACGTTTATTTTAAACCTCTCAATTATAACCAGTACAATCGGGCTAATATTTATAAAGAGCTCATGCTTATAAAACGCACAAAAATAGTTAAATAATAAACCAATGAGTTAATAAAATTCATTATTCTGTGTAATGGAGTATACACAAATCAACAAATAAATAAAATAAATACATAAATATCTTCACACCTTTTCTCAATACGGGCGTAGACGCGACTGTCTGTCACCGTTAAATACTGGATATCTTAAGTGTGGGATTTAGATATTGTCTTTATGAGATTTGTTTCATGGTCAGGAGGCGGCCAAAATCTGCCTAAATAAGGTATCGAAGTACACTCTGTAGAATAAAATATCCGGATTTACACTGAACAATATTTTATTGATAATGAAAAATGATATTTAAAAGGAAAAACGCGCAGAAAATAATGAATGTTTGTAAAAAACAGGCATTTTGCAGTCTGTGAAGTATTCCATTCCCAATACAGGGGTAGACAGAGGTCTATTCTAGACATTTAAATCCCATACATCCACCTTCCACCGAAGATATTTACGGAACAACGCGACATGTGGTAAGCGCGTCGGCGTCTTTATGTCCATGCCAACGATTTAATCGTACATAAGTTTTTGATAAAACCCATTGGTACGAGCCGGCCACCTGGGGATCGAACTCGGGTTTCCTGACTCGAAATTCCGGTCACCCAACCACTCGGCTATCGTGATTTATTTTATATATAACATATTTTATAATTTAATATTTATCAATAATAAATATGTAACATAATACAACAATAAATCTTGCTTATACTTGGCGACATGCCAAGGATACAAATCAAACAAATCACATAACTTAAAATCTACATCTCTCCTTTTATTAAATGAAAGTTTTAGGATTCTAACCTAATCAACGATAATTTGGAAGATTCTTACCAAATCAACGATACAGTTTGAATGTAAACTTTTAAACTTATTACATTTACCACGAAAAAAATGTAAAATCCTACGAGTACCTAACGAAGACCTGTGCCCTAGAGTGACCTTTTAGAGGGTGATGATTATGATGATAAACAGGCTATGATCATCGTGCATGGGCCAAATAGTTTTGCTTCAGTGCGAGATGGAGGTTAACGATGATGAAATTAGATTTTGAATTTAGCCACAAGCTTATAGTACAAGCGTATTCGAGCCGATCATACTTTTTTTTCAACTTTAATTTAGGCAACGCTTGTACCTTATGGTACATACCTGATGCATAAACTTTGTAATTTTCAAAATCGATTTACGAAGTTGAACACTCCGATCATTATGCAAAAATAATAAATAGTTATGAAAACAAAAAAAGAGTGGGCTAGACTTAGATTAGGCTTACATTTATATTGTCTTAAATGTTTCTTGCGGGTAACCACTTCAATAAACCAACGATGAGAAATAATTTATACTATCAGTGTGTATATTTGTGTATTATTGAAGCATGAACGTTTTAACCGGCTGTTTATGTAATTAGAAACGAAAACTGGTAAATACGAATACTATGCAACATTATAAAACTAATTAAGTTATTGGCATTACTCTAGAAAGTCTCGATAGCCGAGTGGTTGGGTGATCGGAATTTGAGTCAAGAGAATCGAGTTCGATTCCCAGGTGAGGGGCTCGTACCAAAGGGTTTTTCAAACACCTATGTACGATTTATATCGTTGGCTTGGACATAAAGACGTCGACGGGCTAACCACCTGTCACGTTGTCCCGAAAATATGTTTTCAGTTCTTCTTCTTCGTCGTTTCCTCCCGGCTGAGGGTCATGACCACCATAGGTAGCTCTTTTCAGTAGAGCAATAGAACAGCCTGGGGGCTGCTCTGTGTTGCACCTGGTGAAGTGCAGTCTGGGTGCTGTAGTTTACTGCCTGCCGGATCGAGGATCGAGTCCGCGAGTTACAGCTCTGCTGCTATTCCTTGTCCTCTCCACACGGCCCACCAGTATAAATTTTTCTAGATTATCAACTCACGCTATATGACCACAAAAGAAAAGGACCCTGCGCAGACAGATAACAGAAAGACTAGTGGGCGTATTTAACTGGCTTTGGATTGATGCATTGCTGCGGCGTTCAGTCCATTACCCTCCCAGTATTTAACGCCAGCACCACATTTCAAAGGCATCAATCCTTGTCCTCCGCCTTGTATTTAGCGTCTATGTTTCTGAAGCGTACAGGAAGAAGGAGAATATGAGCGTATGCATCAGATTAACTTTTGTACTGCGGTAGATGTTCCGATTTCTCCAAACGCTTCACTGCTGCCTTTGCTATCTGTGCACTACGTACCCCTTCGCTCTCACAGTCAACGTCACTGCGAACCAAGGACCACAACGGTACCAGGTACACAAACGGCTCCACCGTATCTAATTCGCGCAACTCGAACGTCCTCTGCGATCTTTCCGCTATGTCGACGAATATCAGTTCACTTTTTCCGGTTTATTCTCAATCCGTACTCCTCACTGAGGGCCTGCATCCTTCGCAGTAGCCCGGCTATCTCCCTTTTTTTACGCCGATAACAGTGGTGTCATCCGCAAACCGTAAACTGTTAATTAGGTGGCCGCTCATTCGGATACCACTCTTCCAATCTTCCAGCACTCTGAGCATCTATGCGCTCGTCTATGAGGTTGAATAGTTAACTGTGGGGAGAGGACACATCCTTGCCTCAAGCCGAGTTCGGTTTTTATTGAGTGAGATAGCGCATCTCCGAGCCGGACTCTCGACTGACCGTCGCGTAGAGCGTAGAGGGTCTGCACAAGACAGATGTTCATTTCTCTCATTACTTGAAACATCTTGTTTCAATTGATAGACAAACGCTTTGGCGTAGTTGATGAAACAGAGGGCAATTGGGGTGTAAAATTGTTTTCAATTAACGTGGGTCAAAAGGACTTAATTGTCAAAACCTCTGTTCAGCTAGCGTGAAGATTTTTTATAGGCATTACTGTCCTTTACAGAAGTACCATTATGTTACGACTTTGCAACTAATGAATTATTCAAAAGTAATATCGTAGCAAAACATCAGTTAATAATTGCAGTATAGAAAAAAATAATCAAGTAAATTTGTATTAATTACGCATACTGCAACTTGTTCGTTATGAGAGTAAGCTTTGCTTAGTTCGCGTACTGCGAAACATACATGTCAATCCATCCGTGGAAATGAGATGGTAGACAAAACCGGAGTGTAGTCGAGCCGAATAATTAGTGTGGTATAAATTGGTAAGTGGATGACGACAAAAACACAGTGCACTTCCATTGCTTACTGGAATACCTTGTAGCCGAAATGAACAAACATTTTGCGGTAATTATCTTGTACTCTATACCAAGTATTTATAACTGATTAGAATTTCTGTATTTTTATTCCTGCCTTCTTCTGCCATCCACCCTGCTATTTATATAAAAGGCTGCTTGTCTAGCCGATTTTAACTGTTTAAACTCAATTTAATATAACCTATCTTTTAATAGATAAATCACGATAGCCGAGTGGTTGGGTGGTCGGAATTTCGAGTCGCGAGACCCGAGTTCGATCCCCAGGTGGCAGGCACGTACCAATGGGTTTTACAGAAACTTATGTACGAATATCGTTGGCTTGGACATAAAGGCGGCGACGGGCTCACCACCTGTCACGTTGTCCCGAAAATATCTTCGGTGGAAGGTGGGTCGAAGAGACTTAATCGTCTAGACTAGACCTCTGTCTACCCCTGTATTGAGAATTGCGTGAAGATATTTTTTTTAATCTTTTAATGTTTCTTTTAATGTTTAAGATAAATTTTATGTTTTTCAGATATGTTGCCTTATGGCATTCGTCGCGGTGACGTCAGCGTACGCGCCCTCGGTCGGTCTCGTTAATATTGCGACGATCGACAAAATCGTAAGTGATATCAATACATCCCTATTACTCGAGTAAACTTTTGCATAACATTATATATACATAGTTATTGTAATAACTAATGATATTATGTCAAAATTTTACAGAAATAAATAAAAAACGATAAATACAACTCAGTTTTTTTTTATACAGCCGAACCCGAATTACGAGTTCAACTACGCCGTGAACGACCCCGGAACTGGCGACAACAAAGCGCAGTGGGAGAGACGCAACGGCGACGTGGTGAGAGGCGCCTACTCGCTGGTGGAGCCGGACGGCAACGTGCGGATGGTGGAATACACCGCGGACGCCGTAAGAGGATTCAATGCGGTCGTCAAACGCACCCAGCCAAACGTGCACTCGGTGTCCGCAGTACAGTACGGACAATACGCACCGGTGGTACACGAGAACATCGAGGCGCCGGTCTACTCTTACACCCCGGCCGCAGAGTACATAGCGCCAGTCGCCCCAATCGAGCATGCAGCTCCGCTAACGTACGACCATTACGCCCCAATCGCATCGTCTTTTGACGCGAACCACAACGACCACATTGCCCCGCTGGCCCCGATTGCACAGGAGCCGATAGCACATGGAGCGTTCTTCACGCCGTACATGGAAACTGCTCCGCTCTACACACAGTACCACACGGTGGACTACCTCCCTTACCCCGTTCAGGTATCGCCGCCGTGGGTCACGTTATCCGGCACTTCATACGGACACAAGGGTAACATTGTACGCAGATGGGCCGCCGGACCCATCTCCCTAGATGGCAAGACATTAACTATCAAAACTAAGCATTAAGGACTATTTTTGTCTGTGCCAAATAAAAGTAAGCTAAAGCTTCTATGTAATATAGGTAACATTTAAGTTACTCGTGACACTTGTGTTTTTTTGCACATTGTATAGATTTTGCACGTGTAAAAGTACATATAGGTCTTAATAGAAGTTAAGATGTATGGTACATCCAGAGCAGAGAAGTGTACCTGATATTAATTGTTGTACTATTGTAAATAAATTTTAAAATATTCAACTGTATTTAATTTGCCTTATGGGTATATCCAAAAGATTCAAGTTTTTAAAGGAACGTTACTAAATAAAATAGTCATCGATATGATATGGCTGTAGGTACTATACATAGCCCTGGAAGTTAGGGAATTATTTCACACATTAGTCTCAAATAAATGCATGGGAACACGTTAGTTAATAACTCCTTAGTTAAGTCATAACCTTCGTCTATGACGAACATAAAATCTAAATGTCTGATTGATATTGAAGTACACAACTAATTTGAATCATCTTAAAAATTATCATCATTCAATAGACAATAACTGCACCAATATCAAGCCGATTTTTCTTCGTTCCACACTGATAAGTGATCAAAGTTGGCATCGTCAATAATGCAAACTCGACTAAAAGCAGCAATTATAATAAATATTATAGGATGCAACACTACTAGTGAAAAGGGAGAGATGGACTGAAAAGAGCCGACACTGGAGTCGCTAACCCGTATGCCAAGCGACTTTGGTATCCTCATCTAACCCATAAATGGAATGTAGTTAATGTAGGCATAGATAACAATCTAATGTCATTTGAATTCATATGTCTGGAATAACATCGTCTCTTTCGTTTTATTCAGCTCCCAAAAGTTACCTGCTGAGTATAGAATCTACTTGACCCAAAGTAAAGTAAAAGTAACTATTACTTACAGGATTGTTATCCTCGTCGACGTCGTACTCCTCCCTCTGCACCATCATTAGTTTTCCGCTCGCGTTAATTACCTGTAAGGGAGATCGATACGGATAAAACAGTGGTTTTAACAGTGGTAGAGCCACGCATAAGCTTTTGTTGTTGCATGAATGGACCGGCTCGACCAGGGAAGTTCCACGACCTCACTGAATACCGGCGTGAAGTAGAAGTCTAACAAACTTCTGCGTTTTGTCTGGTGAGTGCAGGTAACTGGAGGTCCACACAGGAGTCCCCCCCCCCAGAATTGGGGGAGGGGTGGGCACTCTAAGGCCGGCAACGCATCTGCTATGCATTTGGTATTGCGGGTGTTCATGGGCGGCGATAATCACTTACCATCACGTGAGCCACCTGCTCGTTGGCCTCCCTTTTCTATGAAAAAAAAAAAACAAGATCGATGGCTCGGACATGAACTCGGCGACGGGCTCACCACCTGTCTAGTTGTCCCAAAAACCCGTCTTCGGTGGAAGGAGGGTCGAAACGACTTAATTGTCTAGACATCTGTCTATCGCTGTATTGTGAATAGCGTAACAGAAACACTAAACACTAATGCAAATTTTTTTTTTAAATAATTGTCGTATCTGTACGCGAGCGCGACGCGCCACTGACCAGGGAGTCGGGCGCGCGCGGGGCGGCGGGCGGGGCGGCGGGCGGGCGCGCGGGGCGCGGCGGCGCGGGCCGCTCCTGCAGCCGGCACAGCGCCGCCGACACCACGCACGCGGGGTGCGACAGCGCCGAGATGTCCACCGCTTGCACGCATCGCATCTCTATTCCGCCGTCTGTACGGAAATTGTTACGATACTTATTTGCTCACGCATGTACGTGTTTTTTTTTTAACGTACGTGTAGATTGAATTTTGGAGTAATAAATTAGAAGCAAATCGCATTTTATTTTCTTTTAATCTATAGATTTATTTGATATTATCATATCAATAGAGCGGCAATAGCCTAATGGTTTAGGGTGCGGACTGCGAAAGATGACGTCGCAGGTTCGGGCCCCGCCATTCGACTATTGACGTAAACCAACTCCAGACACAAGCATTGCAGCTCAATTGGAGTGGTTAACAGGAATACTAGTAATGATATTCGGCATTGCTAATATCCTTTTTTTTGTTATAAAAAAAAAACAAAAAAAAATATATTGAAAGAATTGAAAAGTGAAGTCACGATAGCCGAGTGGTTGGGTGGTCAGAATTTCGAGTCGAGAGACCCGAGTTCGATCCCCAGGTGGCAGGCTCGTACCAATGAGTTTTCAAAACTTATGTACGAATTACATCGTTGGCTTGGACATAAAGGCGGCGACGGGCTCACCACCTGTCACGTTGTCCCGAAAATATCTTCGGTGGAAGGTGGGTCGAAGGGACTTAATTGTCTAGACTAGACCTCTGTCTACCCCTGTATTGGGAATTGCGTGAAAGAATTGTTCTTACTCGTATCAAGAGCAGTGAGCTCATAGATGGTGACGAGCGCGTCGGCGGCGAACACTACCAGCTGGTCGTCGAGAGCATCCAGCGCGAACACCTGCGCCTGAACGCGCACGATTTTCGCGAACCGATTGTCCAACTTGGCATCGCGCGGGTAGAATCGAATCTCGTCGTGCCCGTCTAGGATACTGTAGCAACCTGATAGCAAAAAAATACAATTATAATTTACATACATAACGGCCTGTAAAGTCTACAGCAGGACATTTACCTCTTCCCTCCCCCAGTCGTCTCTTAAAATATCTTCGGTAATAAAGGGACCGGAGCGGAGCGGAGATACTATTTAAAATAAAACGTAAAAAAAATACAGAAATATCTCTAACTATACATAAAGCCTGGACTGACGACCGAACCCTGAACCCTGAACACCGGCCCGGCGATGTCTGTGCCAGCGCGGCGCGCGACGCCAAGGTTAGTTAGTCACCTGTGACGATGTGGTCGCGCCACCACAGCATGCCGCCGGTGACCACGAAGTCCTGCTCCTGCGCCTCGTTGCCGAACAGCTTCCAGCGGCGCGAGGCGCGCCCGTAGTGCGCGAGCCCCGCGCGCCCCGCCACGCACACGTTCGCGCACGCCTCGTCGCACGCGCTGTACTGTAACACGCCTCGTGCGCTCGTCCACAGACACTTGTTCATAGACAAGGGACGCTTGTTCATAGACAAGGGAGCTGAACGCACTACACGTCTACGCGTCTGTATTTCCGAACGCAGACAACCCTGAACTCCTTCAACGTGCGTGTGTACACGCCTAATGAGTGAAGTCTATATGCCTTCATGCTCGATGGAGTTTACGTTTCTTTTAAATAGAAATTTTAAAAAAAAACTTATTATTATATAGATTATCTCCAAGAACGTTTTTCAAACCGAATTTCAATAATGGAGTATTTAATAAATTGCCTGTTTTTTTATGCATTACTTGCGGAACAGGAAAATGTAGTCCTGAGAACCTGTTTTCAGAGTGTGAGTGATTGTGAGCGATTCTCGAGTCCACGTGAACACATACAAACAAATTCAGCTAAATGGCTCTGATAAACGGGAAGTGATCCTGTCGCCGAACTTATATCTAATCAAACAATATAAATCGAATAACTTTAAAAAAAAACCATTGGTACGAGCCTACGACATGGGGATCGAACTCGGGCTCTCGAGTCGAATCCCGACCCCCCAACCACTCGGCGATTGTGGGCTTTTTTTTTTGCAGATAGTGTTTTAAGTTCCAAGTTTATCCGAATAGTTTTCACCTAGGAGAGGATCACTTAAACCCAAAAAAAGCATAATTTATTTTATAAAAGCACCATCTATTTGACGTCAGCCGAAACTTTGTCAGTCAGAAGCAATCTAATATTTAGTACATAAATTATTAATCAAATATTATCGGATGGGTAGATTATTTATTAATATACTCGTCCACCGGCGTAAACGCCGGTTTTCAAGATATCGCCATCCCGGGTTCGATTATCGATCAGATCAATGTAGAAAAACTATTTTTTTTTCTCAGTTCTGAGTGTTTGTGGTGCCTTCGTTGTTTCCGATTCCCATACCACAAGTGCTTTAGCATCCTTAAATTGGGATCGGAGCAATGTATGTGATGTTGTCCCTACATACATATGTATTTATTCACATAGATTATGGGAAGTCAGTTAACACGCTTACCCGTAGAGGCCAGTTCGTGGCAATATAAGTCGCCGGTAGAGGCAACACAATCCATTGCTTCCTGCATTCGTTGTCATCAACGAAATCTCTGTATTTGGCATTTTTGTCGTACACCAGCTTCGGTTGATCTGGTAGCCCGTTGTCCTGGTAGTCGGAAGAATCAATCATTGTTATCTTGGTCCTTCTGGTCAGGTTGTCCTCTAAGTTTACGTACAGTTTGTCGTCCGCTTGCAAGTACAAGTGTCTTTGATTACTCTGAAATAAAATTGCATTTGACAAAATACTAACACAAAATTACAAATTGATCCGATAGCCTAGTTGATCGAATCTGCCTTTGAAGCTAGGGGTTGCGGGTTCGAATATGAAACGATGAAGTTGTTTTGGTAGGTGTATATATGAATATGTATCTCTAACTTCAATGAATTCATATACAACCTAATGATAGTTGACACAAAGGCAAATGATCAAAAAGGCTTAATTATCTATACCTCTGTCTACCCCAGCATTAAGAAAAATTGTGGAGACCAAATAATGATATGTGTGCGAATCTCCTACTCTCTATCTTCCAGTAGGTGCTGTAAAGCCTACCGACAGACATGACGGAATACATTTCCATGGCTTTTCGTCTTTTCTCTCTTTTTCTAAAGACACCCAACTTGCGTCTCCTCTCCGCTACTTCGTAAAACGAATTTCGGATAAAGAGCGCAACTTATTGTTCCAAATCATATAGACAAGTCTAATACAGAGAAAATTAATAAACTAAACAGAAAAGAATTGTAAATATTTACCATACAAGGATTTACGCTGAGAGGGCTTTTCACAAAATCCATTTGTATTAAATTGGAACTTGAGTCTCCTTCAATCTTTACCATCCAGAGCTGATAGCCTTCAGTAGCCCATTCCTGTTAATAAATAACTTTTCACTGTTGTATTTTAAGTACATTTAAGTATTCCTTTTGTCCTCAAATAAAAAAATGTGACAAGAAATAAAATCAGGTTCGCTTTAGCTTGAAATAACTTCTCTACTTGGATTTGTAATACAACATATTATTTAAAAATAAAATAAATAAATAAATATCTTCACGCAATTCCCAATACAGGGGTAGACAGAGGTCAAGTCTAGACAATTAAGTCCCTTTGACCCACCTTCCACCGAGGATATTTTCGGGACAACGTGACAGGTGTTGAGACCGTCGCCGTCTTAATGTCCAAGCCAACGATGAAATTCATACATACGTTTATGAAAAACTCATTGGTACTGCCACCTGGGGATCGAACTCAGGTCTCTCGACTCGAAATTCCGACCACCCAACAACTCGGCTATCGTGACTATCAACATATTATTTAATTACAATAAAAGTCAAATGCATTACATATTTCAATATGAACTACAATAAAAGAAGATATTACATGAAATCTACAAAAAAAAAAAAATATTTGGTTAAAGACTTTCATTTTTTTTCTCTCTGTCTGTATACACAGCATCTGTATATGGAGATTGCGATGCAACGTACGTGCAGATCGGCGCAGACCTACCATGCTGCAGACGACGAGCGGGTCGTGGCTGCCGCGGTCCTGGCTGAGCCCGTGGTCCCAGGCCAGCGAGCACATGAGCAGCGCGCCGAACGTGCTCCACACCGACACCCCGCCCCTCTCCCAGCTCACCGCCGCGCTCCGACCGTCTGCGGTCCATCTGGAAGATAAAACGTCTCATATATCTCTACAGCTGTTAGGCAGACAAACAAGTAGCAACGTTGATAACACTTTAGTATCATTATCAAATTTAAAATACATCATCTGTTTCAAACCTTATACATTTAACCGGCCCAGGATCGCCGGGAAAGTCCTTGGAACTGAGAGCCATTGTATGAGACAGCTCCAAGCCACAGGTGACTTCATCTATCGTGAACACGTCCACTTGAGAACTGAAATATTAAATTAATAAATATTAAATAAAAGTCACGATAGCCGAATGGTTGGGTGGTCGGAATTTTGAGTCAATAGACCCGAGTTCGATCCCCAGTTGGTAGGCTCGTACCAATGGGTTTTTTAAAAACTTATGTACGAATATCGTTGGCTTGGACATAAAGGCGGCGACGGGCTCACCACCTGTCACGTTGTCCCGAAAATATCTTCGGTGAAAGGTGGGTCGAAGGGACTTAATTGTCTAGACTCGACCTCTGTCTACCCCTGTATTGGGAATTGCGTGAAGATATTTTTTTTTTATAATAAATATTAAAGAAAAGTCTGAAATCTAACATATCTGTTCCGAAATTCACATCAATTGATTGACCTATTACATGATTAGCAAAGAGATTGTGAAACTCCTTTACAACTGTAAACACCAACACTCTTACTCTGCGGTGCATGTCTCAGAGTCAAGCTAACACCGCGTCGGTGGATTTTTTACAACTTTATATCATGTGATATTTAATGAAAACATTTAATATATAAAATTGGAACTCACTTTCCTCTTCCAATAGCAATAAGTCTAAACCTATGATTAACTCTTGCGCATGTAGCGTCATCGATACCCGGAGCCCATATCCCTTGTACCGCCTAAAATAAAAAGAAGCAATATAATAATACATACTTCAATTTCATGTTTAAATGAAGAACACCATAAAATCAAACTAATTAAACTTAGCGCAGTAATGATTAGCACTTTTGTTCTAATAAAGAGATATATTAAATATTATATTTATAGACTAGCAAAAAAACATTGCAATCTGAGACCAACCATTATAATTAGCACCGAGCACTGTTTAGTTAACACACATTTATAACCATTTCTTACCCCCAGTTCCGTGTCCAATAGAATCTGGCCAGATAAAACAAAATTCAATGTCTTGTAATTTCACGTCATAAAAATTTATCTGAATATAAAGATTACTTTCTCCCATGGATTACAGGTGGAAAGGCCTAGTTATTATTTCGAAAAATCGGCAAACGTAACTGTATAAACTAGTACCACGTAGGTTTTCTTTTTCCAATCATTCTTAATACGATGCTATTAACATGAATACGATTAAATTGATGTCCCACAAAGTCTTCGGTGAAAAGTAGGTCAACAGTTAATTCCCCAACTCTGTCTACCCCAGTATTGAAAATATGTGCGAAGATCTATATCTATATGTAAATATAAATTGATTCATTTTAATTTCGCCATTAGAAACCATTTGTTAGTAAAGCACAGGTGAGTAGATAGGGAATATTTGTGACCAAACTAAAACATTGATCTAATTATGTTATTCTCTTATATTAATATCTACAGTGAAAGCATGTGCTACAAGCTTACATTTGGATCAAATTTCAGATTAGGTGCAGTGAGGTAAGCTGCCCGGCCGTCATTGAGTGTAATCCCGAAGCCACAGACTAGCGGGGAATACTCTATGTCGTTTACATGTGTGTTATCTTCCAGGATAGGTTCAGCTGAAAAATATAATAATATTAGTGGGAGTGTGTGATACATAAACATTATGGTAAGATAAGGTATATTTAGGAATTGAGTGCGGATGTAATTCACGGCATTCAGGGTTGTCGCTATGAAATATAATTTACGTATGAAAACATTAATCTTTTCTTCTTTACCATATAATTTAGTTTATTTAGATTTATATCCGGTATTGTTTTTTTATTTATCGTAAATATCAAATCAATTAATTCTATCAAACATACAGAGATCTAGCAAAGTCGCGTAAAAAAAAACAAATTATTTTATTAAAAAAAAGATTCTAAGTTTTATTTTTTTTAATTTCCCGACGATACGAATGCTAAACAGTATCTGTATTTTTTTTTATAGAAAAGGAAGGCAAACGAGCAGGTGGCACACGTGATAGTAAGTGATTACCGCCGCCCATGAACATCTGCAATACCGGAGGAATAGCAAACTGGAATAAAAAAAAGTTACAAAGGGACAGACATCAACGCGCTATCAGCAACTTTTATTGACAATTTTTTTTTATTCATTTTCATAAATCATGTAATGTTGGTAACTTATGTATATCGGTAACCTACGGTACCTACAAGTTACCAAATAAATAATAAGATACTTTATATAATAATATTTATTACCATTGTATACCATAATATTAATACCAAACAAATGTAAATTCACATAATATTAATAAAATAAAAACACAATACAGTGCATTAAAACCAAACATTATGCACTAAATTTTCAAAATAGGACAGATTCTCCTTTTTTTTTACACCGTTTTTCCTTTTTTATCTATCTATCTACTATTAACCAATGTCAATTGATATTATTACCTTTAGATACTTGTTGATTTATTGAAAAAGGTATCCTGCCTAGATCCAAGCAGTAGTCTCTGTTTTGTGTGCCATCCCATCTATAACGTAGTAGGTGGGCTCGTGTGGTACACACAAGGATCTCGGTACCCGATATGCAACACATTCGAGTGATCTGTCCATCCCATACCAGGATTTCCTTAAACTGAAAACAACACAAGCGACATTAGTTTTATTCTCTCGCATATCCCAACACAGGGGTAGTCAGAGACATAGATATTTTAGTCCTTTCGCACTAAATTTCACATAAACTTATTCGGGAGAACGGGCTTTCAGCCTATCGCCTTCTTTGTGTCCAAGCCATCAACAAAACTCGTATACAAGAATACAAAATCTTCTCCTAGAGGTCGAACTCGGGTCTCCCGATCCGAATACCGATTACTCTCCTCGGCTATCGTGGCTTTAAAATACATAGATCACATTAAATATATCTACATTTATGAAAGTGAAAATGCAAAATAAACTTGTCAGGATTGTAGCATTCATTCCGTGATGTGATTTATTCCTTAAGGATTATAATACGACGTTCATATATTGATGCAGACAGCTCATAAATAAATAAATCCCGAATTACAGATAAAACTATAACCAAAAAATTTAGACTTTCTTCATTTAAAACAAATTGCTCAATGAATGAGGGAACACAGTACACGTGTTTTATTTTAGAATTCGTTTTCATATCAAGTTGTAAACGGAAGACAGATAAGAACTACTTTTATTTTAAGCAACAGTGTAGTTATATGGAAATGAATTTTACATTGGGAGACTAAATAAAACATTCCATGAAGTCTTTTAAATAAATGCGTTCAAAATAAACATAGAACAAGTTTAAACTAACACAGCTAACCGTAGTATAAAGCCGTGTGGTAACGATCTAAGAATATGCCACCCCTTTATGATGCAATTTTATTGGATTTTTAAAGCATATAAGTCACGCTCAACTTTTGATTTCTTGCATTGTATATTTCTTGTATTGTAAAATGATTTCTTGTATTTATGGGAACACTACACATCTAAAATAAAACGATTTCCGGATTTTATCGCGTTATATATAGTTTTACACAAACTGTTTTTACTTTCTGACGTTTCGGATGCTTTACAGCATCCGTGGTCACGGGGAGAGGTCTTGAACGTGTCATTGCTACCATCGGCTACCGTCAATTTTATTTATTAATTTTGGATCCGATTGACGCAGAACATGCTCACTGTATCTTGAGGTATTGCAGTGGAATGCTTGGTTAGGACTTAATTTTATTTATGACAGCAAGCAGGTGGTAGCACCCAACCATCTTCTCTATTGAAATTCAGATGTTTTTAAATTTCAATAACCTCACGGATCATCCAGGGTAAGGTGTTCTTTTGCAAGGATATGTGGCTTGTCGAATCTCATGTAATGGCTGGGCCGATATAAAATGTGATCAGAGACTGCAGACTTCTTAGAGTGTCTATGTTTTACATCAGCTATGTGTTCTTTGACGTGAGTTTTGATTAATTTTTTAGGTTTGTCCTATGTAAGAGAGACTACATTCACAGTCAAGCTTGTAGTACACTCCTGCATCTTCCAGAGGGATATAACACTTAACAGATGGTAAGAACTGATCAATCTTTCCCCGAGGCTCGTAAAATGTTTTGACGGAAGCTCGTTTTAAAAAGTAGCCAATCTTGTCAGTTCAGGCACCTGCTCGGCCGTGCTCACGGATGCTGTAAAGCATCCGAAACGTCGGGAAGTAAAAACAGTTTATCGTGACAATAAGTCACGAAAGTCGAGTGGTTGGGTGTTCGGAATTTCGAGTCAAGAGACCCGAGTTCGATCCCCAGGTGGCAGACTCGTACCAATGGGTTTTTCAAAAACGTATGTACGAATTACATCGTTGGCTTGGACATGAAGACGGCGACGGGCTCACCACCTGTCACGTTGTCCCGAAAATATCTTCGGTGGAAGGTGTGTTGAAGGGACTTAACTGTCTAGACTAGACCTCTGTCTACCCCTGTGTTGGAAATTGCATGAAGATGTTTATTTATTTATATATAATAAAATCCGAAAATTGTTTTATTTAACTTTTTCTTATTATTTATTTATTTATTCTTTATTTTTTCACACCTTATACTAAGGGCTACAATGGGCGGACTTAATGCCTGGAGGCATTCTCTGCCAATCAACCTATGTAATGGTGAGAAGTAGATGGCAGGTGTGGACTAACAACAAAAATATAAGTTAATGCTCCGATTACATTAAAAAGAAATTTAAAAAATCTTCTGACACGGGCGTGATTTAAACCCGCAATATCAGCCGCAACGTGGCAAATCTTCAACTTCCGAGCCACCGAGTCGTACATGAATCAGTTAAGATTTTAAATCTCTCTGATTACTTACGCCTCTTGGGACGTTGACTACATCTACTGGAAGATATTCCATCACTTTACTGCTACGAAAGATGAATACGATAGCGTCATCTACATCTTTATGATATAATTTTTATTAAATTTTTAAAGCATATATGATCTTCTCATACTGAACTTTTAATGATAAAATTTAACAAAAAAAAATGCCACCTCTATTTTTTTTATAGAAATTTACATACAGGCGATTAAGGGAAGGCGTAAGAAGGCGTAATGTCGTTCGTTAAATGGTTTTATAGGGTAAACTATCGCTGAGCTCGACGTTTTGAAATTAATTGTATATCTGCCATGGCGGTATCGAATTAAAAAAATTGGCACCCATTTTTACTTGTGTGTATCAAAAGTGGGGACAAAGGAAATATCCGAAAAGATAGCGCGATAACGACGTCGAAAAATTCCACATGAAAACATGCAGACTGTTAATAGGTAGCAGTGTTTGCGATGCAGTGACTAGTAGTGCAATAACTAAAACCCTTGCCATCAACAATCAACTCGAAAGTTTTCCCAATCAAAATTAAACAGACCGATTTTATTAAATATGTGTACACTATTTAATGTACAATAGATCTGGTACAGTAATTGCCAATCCATTTGACAAACACGGTGATTACGAAAAATCCATCTGTGAGAGATATTTAAGTAATAGAGTGAACTTTTTCAGGTCAATAAGTATGTGTATGCATTCTTGCAATACCAACTAAATTTTAATGCTGTTGTCTGGAATAAGGAATAATAGTTTCAAAAATACAAGGTTTTAATTCTTAGTCTGCATCCTAATCCATTAGACTATTTAGGTCCACTTTAAAATATTACATAAAAATATAATCGTAAAAAAATATTACCAGTGTTACTTTAAGTGACGGTATCATCTCCTTGACAAAAAGCTCTGCAGAATCCCTTCGCAGACTAGCTGTGGGCGGATCTGATTGATTATATGCAGTTTGCTCACTTTGTGTCTCCACATTGTAGATAATTAAATGTCCCTCTGATGTCTGTGAAGTAATACTTTTCATAAAATTATACATATGGTGAAAATTTGGTTTATTTAATGTGGTAGATGTTGCCAGTATATACAAAATGGTCTGTATAATTTACTGTATGTCTATAATTACATTTGTATTATTAATAAAAAAGAAATATCTGCATGTCATTCCCAAGACTGGGGTAGACAGAGGTCTAGACAATTAAGTCCTTTCTACCCACCTTTCACTGAATACATTTTGGGCACAATGTGGCAGGTGGTGAGCCAGTCGCTTTCTATCCTTATATCCAAGCCAATGACATATCATACATAAATTTTTAAAAACCCTCTTGTACAATCCGACCAACTAAGGATTGAATTTGAGCCTTTCAACTTCAATTCTGATTAACCAAATGCTTGACTATCATGACTATTGTATTATTAATAGTTAAGAAAAAGGCACTAAAACAATCGATTTGAATGAGGAAGTATTGATAATTATTTCACTTCTGAAGATTTGTAAAGATGTAGTGCAAAACAGGCCATTTGTATATTTTCTTAATATTGGGACAATTCTTTATGGCATTAGAAACAGGTATGAATGAATGAACTTCTTTTAGGAAAGATGCCTTAAAAAAATATGTAACAATAACTTAAATAAAGTTGCAAAGTATTAAAAAGTCATACCGAAATGCATATCATGGAAGAGTCTGGCTTCCATTCCACTCCAACATTAATACCAAGTCTTTGAAGAGATTCTGTTGTTCGCTTATGAAATACTAATGGAACAGTTGGCTGAAAATAAAATTCATAAATTGTGTATTTTAAGAAAATGTAACTGAATTACATTTTTACACTTACAATTTGATAATATTATAATCCTAAGTAGTTTTTCAATTTCAAAGGAAAAGTCACAGGTTGCCATCACCTTGGAGTAATAAATAAAATTAGGCTGGAGATCCTTGTTTATGTTTACAATAAAGCTGTTTAATTTTGAAGATATAAATAAAGATATATACTTTCTTATATCAATATTCAACTCGCTAACCATTATTTATTGTTTCTACTAAACTTACATCTTGTATATACATATCAATCTTTTTCAATCACTGAAATATATATTCCAGTTTACAATATACCCAACATACTTATGTTATACATGTGAACATTTATGGGTTTGATTGATGATATTAGTTATCTCCCTTTATTGACAGTGGGTGAAATGATCTAAAAGTTCACCTTAGAGTAAATGCAAACGATTTCCAATTAAGAAGGTTACACAATTAAATATTTTTTTAAAAGCATTTTTATCATTGTGGACAGTCAAAAAAGAGGTTGATGTTGTTGATAAAAACTAGTGCAATTCGAGATGGAAAACATTAATTGAATATTGCGACCTGTTTCAGTTGTTCAAATTAGATAAAACTAAAACTACACAATACTGAAATCTTTATGTTTGTTTTGATTTTATATGTTCAGCTGTAGATTTTTGATAAACGGGGAAAAAAAAGGAAAATATCCAAATCCTCTCTAATTATCCTAACTTTACCTTACAAAACCATATACTGAAAGAATCGTCCGTCAATGATATAAACAATATTTTATCCCTGTTAGCCACAATTTGCTTGATAGCTTGCCCTTTATCTTGGTCGGCTCCCAGGTTTTTTAGTACTTTTGGCCATCCAATTGGAAAATACATTGTGATCTAACATTTGATGATTTGGAATAGAGTTAGAAGCTCCACGCTAAAAAGGAAATTATTTAAAAATTTTGAATTCGTCAACAAATCAATTTGTGCATATTGATGTCTGACGTATTTAATGAACCTACTGTCAATCAGCTCTAATTAGAGAGTATAAAAAGTTGTGTACCATAAATAAGAAAAAAAAGGAAGACAGAAAGAAAGAAATCAGTAGTGTTAAAAATACTCTTTGAAAGATTGGCATAGACTCCAGTAATACTACTAAAAAATACTTTTCTTGGTTTATATTTATGATTATTGCGTTCGAGTGATTATTCTGTGATATAGTAACATTTAAAGTATTTATTGCAATTAGTGAAAATATAAAAGTGAACTTTGAATAAACTCACCGTGACATAGAATTAAGAACTATGCTATTTGTTTTATGTTTACAATAAAGCTGTTTAATTTTGAAGATATAAATAAAGATATATACTTTCTTATATCAATATTCAACTCGCTAACCATTATTTATTGTTTCTACTAAACTTACATCTTGTATATACATATCAATCTTTTTCAATCACTGAAATATATATTCCAGTTTACAATATACCCAACATACTTATGTTATACATGTGAACATTTATGGGTTTGATTGATGATATTAGTTATCTCCTTTATTGACAGTGGGTGAAATGATCTAAAAGTTCACCTTAGAGTAAATGCAAACGATTTCCAATTAAGAAGGTTACACAATTAAATATTTTTTTAAAAGCATTTTTATCATTGTGGACAGTCAAAAAAGAGGTTGATGTTGTTGATAAAAACTAGTGCAATTCGAGATGGAAAACATTAATTGAATATTGCGACCTGTTTCAGTTGTTCAAATTAGATAAAACTAAAACTACACAATACTGAAATCTTTATGTTTGTTTTGATTTTATATGTTCAGCTGTAGATTTTTGATAAACGGGGAAAAAAAAGGAAAATATCCAAATCCTCTCTAATTATCCTAACTTTACCTTACAAAACCATATACTGAAAGAATCGTCCGTCAATGATATAAACAATATTTTATCCCTGTTAGCCACAATTTGCTTGATAGCTTGCCCTTTATCTTGGTCGGCTCCCAGGTTTTTTAGTACTTTTGGCCATCCAATTGGAAAATACATTGTGATCTAACATTTGATGATTTGGAATAGAGTTAGAAGCTCCACGCTAAAAAGGAAATTATTTAAAAATTTTGAATTCGTCAACAAATCAATTTGTGCATATTGATGTCTGACGTATTTAATGAACCTACTGTCAATCAGCTCTAATTAGAGAGTATAAAAAGTTGTGTACCATAAATAAGAAAAAAAAGGAAGACAGAAAGAAAGAAATCAGTAGTGTTAAAAATACTCTTTGAAAGATTGGCATAGACTCCAGTAATACTACTAAAAAATACTTTTCTTGGTTTATATTTATGATTATTGCGTTCGAGTGATTATTCTGTGATATAGTAACATTTAAAGTATTTATTGCAATTAGTGAAAATATAAAAGTGAACTTTGAATAAACTCACCGTGACATAGAATTAAGAACTATGCTATTTATATATGGCTTACTTCACTTTATATGAATATTGAGAGGGTATAAATTACATACTTAAAAAAAAAATACATTAAGAGCGTGACATTCGACGTATTAGTTCTCATAGTAAACCAGAAACAAGTGAACTAAGATTAGTCATATGGTTGGTAGAAGGAGAACCGTTTTTTGAATAAGTGTCCGTGAAAACGCGCTCAATAAGAGTGAACGCTGCGATAGGGAAGGATAAATTGTAAAGAAAGTGCCAAAAATAATAAAAATAAAAAAAATAATTTATATTTACCGATTCACTTTAGACTTTATAAATAGTATAGCATACACTGGACATTTTGCAATTTTCCCGAAAATGATATAGCGTGAAGCGAATCATAGAGAAGTTAGAAATCTTGTCATATATATTTACCCTGCACTACTATTTGTCTTTGGTTTTTGTGCATTTCATGCTCTTGGTTTGCTTTGCATATGTTATGCTCTTTGCTGTGCTTGTAAACTTGGTGGTAAAATTGTTATTCATATTATCCCACCATCAGCAAAAGATTTTGTTATTATTTATAATTGAGATATGAAAAAACAATATCTTATATACTAAAGTATAATAGTAAATTGAAATTACCGAATGACATAGTTAATGTGAACAGTCTCAATCATGTCGGACAATATTGATTTGGAAAGTAACAACCTGTGTTCATCTGAGGACGCATTTGAAAATTTTGTAGTGGCATCTATGTGCGAAGAAAAAGAATTAGTTACTCTTTCTTGTCCTGCGCCAACTGATTCTATAACAGCCCACTCAACGAAGTTAAAAGATGCAACATGTGACACCGAAGTTGAGATTTCTTCGACGGTAGATGATCAATTGCGAATTGTAAACAATACATCAAAATCCCGTAAAGATCCTAAAAGAAGTATGGGAATCATTTCTAAAAAGAGAAAATTTCGACCACCTGCCAGGGTAAAACGTAAGGAAAATGACGCAGAAATAAACGAGAAAAAAGAAACAGGTAAGAGAAAGAAAAACGTCACGAGTGATAATAATAGCAAAACTAATTCAAAGATAACACAACTAAGTAACAAATATATTGTTACCGAAAATATCTCCTTCGATGTAAAAGAAGGTGAAATAAGGGACTCGCACGTGAGTACTACACAAGAGGCATTGGAGTCTGTTCAAAAAGATGGTGTGGCAGCAAGTGTCTTTAAGTCAAGAAGCACTATAGCAGTACCAAAAACATACTCCTGCAAAAGGGGTAAACCAAAAAAGTTGTCTTCTAATATAAATAGTAATACTTGCTTGCCCACTATTAGTTCAGAAAATATTTCTCATAATAAAGGTAAGAACAAAGCAGAAAACCCAAATAATTCTATTGATAATCAAATCAAAACAGTTAAACGGCGTGGTCGACCAAGAAAAACTCCTATCCAGGTAGACCCTACACTTACTTCACAAAGTATTGAGTCAAAAATAAAAACCCTACAAAATAATTCTGTTACCATAGATCATGTCAGTTCAGTGGAGAAATTGAAATTAAATAAAAATTCTATAACCTTACCACTAAATGATTCAAATCAGGTTTCACCTTTGAAATTGTTAAATGAAGCGGGTGAACCTTCAAAGAAAGAAAATACTAAAGATAAAGCACCTGAACAAAAAAATTCTGAAACCCTAGAAGTTTTTGTGATCCTTGATTCTGAGGGTTTGAAAAATAATGAGTGTTCAACTAATAGTAAAGATAAAAATCGAAAATCAGATGATGATGAGACTGATGATATTTGCTTAAGTGTGCTTAAGAAAACTCTTCCACCAAGCGCTGATAAAGTAAAAACTCTCTCAGTTGCTGATGAAAAGTTAACAGATTCTTTAGATTTAGATGTGCAAAATGTTGCCAGTAATTATAACCCAAAGAAAAGAAACTCTAAGAAAGCAATGATGACTGATTTTGAATATAACATTGATAGTATTATTAAAGAATCTGCAGAGAATAAAAGTGGTGAAGAGGATGTTAATGTTGTTGGTAACAATCAGGTTGCTTATGGTATATCAGAAAGCTCTAGTGGGAGACCTTTGCGGAAAAAGGGTAAACAAAATTTACATTATGATGAAGGTTCTGATGAAGATCCTTTTGCACATGTGGAATTATCTGATGATGATGGAGACCCTCGGAGATCTAAAAAGGGGAAAAGATATTTCTCTGATGATGAATATATTCCAGGTAAAAAGCGTGGAAAACTGTCTTCATTAGATACAACTGATAGCGACATTGACAAAAATGAGCAGGGATTAAAAAAAACAAAAAGAAAGAAGTTGGTTAGTAAGAGTGGTAAGAAAAGAAGAAATAAGATAGAACCTGAGGGGCTAAGAGGCGATACAAGTCAATCAATGGATATGACATTAACAAGTGATGAAACTAGTCGGCAAAATAAAAATGATGTTGAAATTGGCTTGAAAAGTCCTATTATTAAAATAAATGATGACCACATCGGACATACCTCTAAGACTTGGGAGTCATGTAATGAACTTGAAAATTTCTTAACAAAAAAGATACAAGGTACTAATCTTAAAATAAAAAAGGTTTCTAATGCACAACCTAGGGCAATAACTCCTTTAGAAATTCCAGTTATTGATCCCAGTATGATAAAAACTGTTGATATATGTACACAAACAAATACTATCAAAACAAAAGCAATGACTGTACAAACATCCACACCTTTTGAGAATCCAATGACTGTCAATGTTCCTCTGACAGCAGAACAAACTGAAAAAGCCTGTGAATTTTTGAAGGATATTGTTAAAACCACTTCAGAATTAGGTGAATTGATGACTCAAAAATCAGATGATTTCATAAAAAAGAAAATTAATATCAAACATGTCACTGATACATTCAAAATAGACTATTGTGTTAAAAAATCATTCTTGTTATTCAAACTTGCTAAGCACAACCTTATGCAAATGGAAGCAGATCTGTCCAAACAATATGAAGAATTTCTGAAAAAGAATGATTTACTGCAATATAGTGAAACACCAAAAGGAATTACACCAAGAGTACAGCTGGTAGACAGTGATAGTGATTGTGAAATTATAGAAGAACCTTCACAAACTGGCCTACAGAAAGATGTAAACCAAAAGCAACCATCAAAATTTAATTTGAAAACTGTGTTTCTAAATAAAGAATTGTCAATTAAAATAGCTAAAAAGCCAAATGAAGAAACAAAGATTAAAGATAAAATAAAACTTAAAGGCAGGAATACCATGTGGATAAGTGATTCAGTACTGGTAAAAAAGGTAAAACCTACACAGTCTTTTTTAGCCCAGGACAGCCGCAATAAAAAACCTCCTGATACATTTGTCACCAAAGAAATGGTAAGTGATTTCTTCAAGAAATATTATCGAGAAACTGCATTAGCAATTTGTGCTCCTTTTGTTAGTACTGAATGGCTTAGTTTGAAGAAGAGTAGCATGTTGTGCAATTACTTTTATGTTAAATCCACAGAAATTAGCAATGAATCTGAGTGTTGTATTGTTGCAACAAATACTCTAAATTTAAATGCTTCAGAGTCTAACTCATATTTAAATGGACTATGTAATTGCATAATTGATAATAAAACCACAAACCCTAAAGCACTATTTTCCTTGTGTGTCCAAGCTTTACAATGTCTATTTCAAAAGCACGGTAAAAAAAATCATGAGATTAGTTATTGTTACGAAAATTATACAGATTTGAGGCACACTAACATGCCTAAAACTTTATTTCAATTATGTGTTAGTAACATAAATTACAATATTAGTACTGTTTCAAAGGTGAAATGTAATAACACTTTAAATCCTGAAAGAATAACTTCATTGAAAACACTATGCTACCGTAAAGCGATTAATGTCTTATTTGAATTTCCCACAGTGAAAGAAAATAAAGATTGCAAAATTAAATCATTATTATCCCTATGTTTGGAAGTTGTTAGTAAAAATATTAATGTAAATAATGATAAGCATAAAGATGTAAGTAATGAAGTTGGATATCATTTCCCAAAGTCCTTGATACAGTTAGCATTTTCTCATATATTATCTTTAATGAAAAGCAGTGAAAGTTTTGATTTCAAAAGAAAACAATCTAGTTTGTTATTGGAAGCTGTCAGATGTAATCCTAATACTGACAAAATTAGTAGTATATCTGGCACCAATTGTAAATTAACAATGGATGAGATATTGTACACAAAAACTAGTGACAATAAGGAATATCTACAAGAAAACAATGAAGTAGAGAAAATGATTTATAATAATAATTCATTAATATGCAAAAAATTGTCAGAAATTTGTTTTGAAAAAATATCTCTAATGTGCAATGGGAGTCATCAAGATAAAGTATTAGAACATAACAATATTCAAATAAAATCTGTGAATACAGTATCAGAAGAAGTATTCTTTAATTTGCAAGATAATTCATCTAATTCTGATGATAATTCTGTATACTCTGATAATGAAGACTTATTTTATTCAAGAGACATGTTTGAAAATGACAGTGAAGAAAATAACCAACCAGAAGGGTGTAATATCGAGTCAAAACATCAGATTAAAGAACTCTCAAACTGTTTTATTAGCAGTAATAATAGTAGTAATATAGCTACATTGGAAGAAACAAATGAAAATATTGATTATTGCATGACCACTCAAATAAAAATAGAACCTTTCCAAGATGATATACTGGGTACTGAAGAATGCTCACATATTAAAGTTGAGCCTGATGATAACATTGAGGAAATAAATTTTACACCGGAAATTGAAAATGTGGTATGTGCAAAACAAGAACTTATTTTCGATTCATCTACTAAATGTACCAATGAGGGACAAAACATCAGTTATGAAGAACCTGATTTTCAACCGTTCTCATACCAAGATGGAATCATGGCTGATATTAATGAATGCTTTAATTCTGAACGAAAAGTTTTTAGCCAAAGTATGCGAAGAGTTCGAAAACAATTTGAACCTGATTCTGATGAGGAAATTGAAAACACCATGAATTTGTTGGTACCACACACATATGAATCCTTAAATGTAGATAAATCCAAACATATACTCATGGAAAATACCAGTTGTTCAGATGAAGAAGTGAAAATTCAAATAAAAAAAGATGGTGTAAATGAGTCTAAAACAAAGAAAAAGAAGTTCCAAATGAGGAAATACAATGCAGTAATGTGGACTCCACCCAACGAATAACTGAAACAGAAGTAATGAAACAATATTCAATAACAGATAAAAAAGATGCAGAACATATCAGTTTAAATAATAATGTTTTACAGGAATATAATGAATATGTAAATGATTTTTATTCTAAAATGAAGTGTTTAAATGAATCATCAGAATTAAACAAAGATATTTTAAAGGAATCAAGTGTCCAGTTGAATGAACAGGCAGATGATTGGGAAAGGTCATTTTCACCTGTACTAAATCCTGATGAACCTATTGAATTACTTCAGTGTGAACCAACATTATCTTTTCTAAGTGGTAATTTTGAAGTAAATTCTACAAAAGAGAAGAGAATCAGAGAGAGAGAGAGAGACAGTAAATTTTACAATAATGACAAAAATAGTGAAACATTATCTTCAACAAATTCTTTTGAGTGGAAATGTTATCCTGTTGATGGCAATGACATAAAATTATACAAAAAAGCTGCAGTAGTTTTAGAAAAATTACCATCAACATTTGTTGAAACATATTTTAGATTTCAAGATCTCTCCGTTAAAAATAAAGATGACATTGAAATTGAAAGGTAAATAATGCATTTAATATGCAAAATTGTCAGAAATTTGTTTTGAAAAAAATATCTCTAATGTGCAATGGGAGTCATCAAGATAAAGTATTAGAACATAACAATATTCAAATAAAATCTGTGAATACAGTATCAGAAGAAGTATTCTTTAATTTGCAAGATAATTCATCTAATTCTGATGATAATTCTGTATACTCTGATAATGAAGACTTATTTTATTCAAGAGACATGTTTGAAAATGACAGTGAAGAAAATAAAGATTGCAAAATTAAATCATTATTATCCCTATGTTTGGAAGTTGTTAGTAAAAAATATTAATGTAAATAATGATAAGCATAAAGATGTAAGTAATGAAGTTGGATATCATTTCCCAAAGTCCTTGATACAGTTAGCATTTTCTCATATATTATCTTTAATGAAAAGCAGTGAAAGTTTTGATTTCAAAAGAAAACAATCTAGTTTGTTATTGGAAGCTGTCAGATGTAATCCTAATACTGACAAAATTAGTAGTATATCTGGCACCAATTGTAAATTAACAATGGATGAGATATTGTACACAAAAACTAGTGACAATAAGGAATATCTACAAGAAAACAATGAAGTAGAGAAAATGATTTATAATAATAATGCATTAATATGCAAAAAATTGTCAGAAATTTGTTTTGAAAAAATATCTCTAATGTGCAATGGGAGTCATCAAGATAAAGTATTAGAACATAACAATATTCAAATAAAATCTGTGAATACAGTATCAGAAGAAGTATTCTTTAATTTGCAAGATAATTCATCTAATTCTGATGATAATTCTGTATACTCTGATAATGAAGACTTATTTTATTCAAGAGACATGTTTGAAAATGACAGTGAAGAAAATAACCAACCAGAAGGGTGTAATATCGAGTCAAAACATCAGATTAAAGAACTCTCAAACTGTTTCATTAGCAGTAATAATAGTAGTAATATAGCTACATTGTTAGAAACAAATGAAAATATTGATTATTGCATGACCACTCAAATAAAAATAGAACCTTTCCAAGATGATATACTGGGTACTGAAGAATGCTCACATATTAAAGTTGAGCCTGATGATAACATTGAGGAAATAAATTTTACACCGGAAATTGAAAATGTGGTATGTGCAAAACAAGAACTTGTTTTCAATTCATCTACTAAATGTACCAATGAGGGACAAAACATCAGTTATGAAGAACCTGATTTTGAACCATTCTCATACCAAGATGGAATCATGGCTGATTTTAATGAATGCTTTAATTCTGAACGAAAAGTTTTCAGCCAAAGTATGACAAGAGTTCGAAAACAATTTGAACCTGATTCTGATGAGGAAACTGAAAACACCATGAATTTGTTGGTACCACACACATTTAAATCCTTAAATGTAGATAAAGCTAAACATATACTCATGGAAAATACTAGTTGTTCAGATGAAGAAGTGAAAATTAAAAAAAAAAAAGCACAGAGCTCAGACTCTGATTCTGAAGGTCTGACTTTAAATTTGAGAGATCGTAAAATAAAAAAAGATGGTGTAAATGAGTCTAAAACAAAGAACAAAGAAGTTCCAAATGAGGAAATACAATGCAGTAATGTGGACTCCACCCAACGAATAACTGAAACAGAAGTAATGAAACAATATTCAATAACAGATAAAAAAGATGCAGAACATATCAGTTTAAATAATAATGTTTTACAGGAATATAATGAATATGTAAATGATTTTTATTCTAAATGAAGAGAGAGAGAGAGAGAGAGAGAGAGAGAGAGAGAGAGAGAGAGAGAGAGAGAGAGAGAGAGAGAGAGAGAGAGAGAGAGAGAGAGAGAGAGAGAGAGAGAGAGAGAGAGAGAGAGAGAGAGAGAGAGAGAGAGAGAGAGAGAGAGAGAGAGAGAGAGAGAGAGAGAGAGAGAGAGAGAGAGAGAGAGAGAGAGAGAGAGAGAGAGAGAGAGAGAGAGAGAGAGAGAGAGAGAGAGAGAGAGAGAGAGAGAGAGAGAGAGAGAGAGAGAGAGAGAGAGAGAGAGAGAGAGAGAGAGAGAGAGAGAGAGAGAGAGAGAGAGAGAGAGAGAGAGAGAGAGAGAGAGAGAGAGAGAGAGAGAGAGAGAGAGAGAGAGAGAGAGAGAGAGAGAGAGAGAGAGAGAGAGAGAGAGAGAGAGAGAGAGAGAGAGAGAGAGAGAGAGAGAGAGAGAGAGAGAGAGAGAGAGAGAGAGAGAGAGAGAGAGAGAGAGAGAGAGAGAGAGAGAGAGAGAGAGAGAGAGAGAGAGAGAGAGAGAGAGAGAGAGAGAGAGAGAGAGAGAGAGAGAGAGAGAGAGAGAGAGAGAGAGAGAGAGAGAGAGAGAGAGAGAGAGAGAGAGAGAGAGAGAGAGAGAGAGAGAGAGAGAGAGAGAGAGAGAGAGAGAGAGAGAGAGAGAGAGAGAGAGAGAGAGAGAGAGAGAGAGAGAGAGAGAGAGAGAGAGAGAGAGAGAGAGAGAGAGAGAGAGAGAGAGAGAGAGAGAGAGAGAGAGAGAGAGAGAGAGAGAGAGAGAGAGAGAGAGAGAGAGAGAGAGAGAGAGAGAGAGAGAGAGAGAGAGAGAGAGAGAGAGAGAGAGAGAGAGAGAGAGAGAGAGAGAGAGAGAGAGAGAGAGAGAGAGAGAGAGAGAGAGAGAGAGAGAGAGAGAGAGAGAGAGAGAGAGAGAGAGAGAGAGAGAGAGAGAGAGAGAGAGAGAGAGAGAGAGAGAGAGAGAGAGAGAGAGAGAGAGAGAGAGAGAGAGAGAGAGAGAGAGAGAGAGAGAGAGAGAGAGAGAGAGAGAGAGAGAGAGAGAGAGAGAGAGAGAGAGAGAGAGAGAGAGAGAGAGAGAGAGAGAGAGAGAGAGAGAGAGAGAGAGAGAGAGAGAGAGAGAGAGAGAGAGAGAGAGAGAGAGAGAGAGAGAGAGAGAGAGAGAGAGAGAGAGAGAGAGAGAGAGAGAGAGAGAGAGAGAGAGAGAGAGAGAGAGAGAGAGAGAGAGAGAGAGAGAGAGAGAGAGAGAGAGAGAGAGAGAGAGAGAGAGAGAGAGAGAGAGAGAGAGAGAGAGAGAGAGAGAGAGAGAGAGAGAGAGAGAGAGAGAGACAGTAAATTTTACAATAATGACAAAAATAGTGAAACATTATCTTCAACAAATTCTTTTGAGTGGAAATGTTATCCTGTTGATGGCAATGACATAAAATTATACAAAAAAGCTGCAGTAGTTTTAGAAAAATTACCATCAACATTTGTTGAAACATATTTTAGATTTCAAGATCTCTCTGTTAAAAATAAAGATGACATTGAAATTGAAAGGTAAATAATGCATTTATATTTTCACCTGTGTGGCTTAAATACTGTTACTTTGAAAATATGTTTTTATTGTTTTCTATTATTTGTGCAGAAGCTTATCTTTATATATCTATACATATAAATAATGGAGTGTCTGTTTGTAATATTGAAATACATGGATATGAATATATACAGTACATACACTAAAATATAATTTTTACAATTTTAGTCTGTCTGTCCGTTTGCTCCGGCTAATCTCTGAAATGGCTGAATCTGAGCATTTTTGGTGTTGTAAAAATACTATATGTTAAATTATGCATTTATTCAGGTTTTTTCAATATAATTTCATAAAATTTTGTTGTAGGTTAACAAATTTACAATCATTGCAACCAAGTAAAGATAAAAAAAACAGTTCTGTTCATAAAACAATCAATGAGCCATGTGAACCTAATTTAATCTCGGAAGGTCAAAACCATCAAGATAATAATGAGGACAGTATTTTAACATCACCAGAAGATGAGACTGAGCGTGTTGATGAACTACCATTATTTGTAAGTAACATATTGTTTGAATGTGATTATTCATTTATAGAAAAATACGTACGTACGTACGTACGTACGTACGTACGTACGTACGTACGTACGTACGTACGTACGTACGTACGTACGTACGTACGTACGTACGTACGTACGTACGTACGTACGTACGTACGTACGTACGTACGTACGTACGTACGTACGTACGTACGTACGTACGTACGTACGTACGTACGTACGTACGTACGTACGTACGTACGTACGTACGTACGTACGTACGTACGTACGTACGTACGTACGTACGTACGTACGTACGTACGTACGTACGTACGTACGTACGTACGTACGTACGTACGTACGTACGTACGTACGTACGTACGTACGTACGTACGTACGTACGTACGTACGTACGTACGTACGTACGTACGTACGTACGTACGTACGTACGTACGTACGTACGTACGTACGTACGTACGTACGTACGTACGTACGTACGTACGTACGTACGTACGTACGTACGTACGTACGTACGTACGTACGTACGTACGTACGTACGTACGTACGTACGTACGTACGTACGTACGTACGTACGTACGTACGTACGTACGTACGTACGTACGTACGTACGTACGTACGTACGTACGTACGTACGTACGTACGTACGTACGTACGTACGTACGTACGTACGTACGTACGTACGTACGTACGTACGTACGTACGTACGTACGTACGTACGTACGTACGTACGTACGTACGTACGTACGTACGTACGTACGTACGTACGTACGTACGTACGTACGTACGTACGTACGTACGTACGTACGTACGTACGTACGTACGTACGTACGTACGTACGTACGTACGTACGTACGTACGTACGTACGTACGTACGTACGTACGTACGTACGTACGTACGTACGTACGTACGTACGTACGTACGTACGTACGTACGTACGTACGTACGTACGTACGTACGTACGTACGTACGTACGTACGTACGTACGTACGTACGTACGTACGTACGTACGTACGTACGTACGTACGTACGTACGTACGTACGTACGTACGTACGTACGTACGTACGTACGTACGTACGTACGTACGTACGTACGTACGTACGTACGTACGTACGTACGTACGTACGTACGTACGTACGTACGTACGTACGTACGTACGTACGTACGTACGTACGTACGTACGTACGTACGTACGTACGTACGTACGTACGTACGTACGTACGTACGTACGTACGTACGTACGTACGTACGTACGTACGTACGTACGTACGTACGTACGTACGTACGTACGTACGTACGTACGTACGTACGTACGTACGTACGTACGTACGTACGTACGTACGTACGTACGTACGTACGTACGTACGTACGTACGTACGTACGTACGTACGTACGTACGTACGTACGTACGTACGTACGTACGTACGTACGTACGTACGTACGTACGTACGTACGTACGTACGTACGTACGTACGTACGTACGTACGTACGTACGTACGTACGTACGTACGTACGTACGTACGTACGTACGTACGTACGTACGTACGTACGTACGTACGTACGTACGTACGTACGTACGTACGTACGTACGTACGTACGTACGTACGTACGTACGTACGTACGTACGTACGTACGTACGTACGTACGTACGTACGTACGTACGTACGTACGTACGTACGTACGTACGTACGTACGTACATACATACATACATACATACATACATACATACATACATACATACATACATACATACATACATACATACATACATACATACATACATACATACATACATACATACATACATACATACATACATACACACATACATACATACATACATACATACATACATACATACATACATACATACATACATACATACATACATACATACATACATACATACATACATACATACATACATACATACATACATACATACATACATACATACATACATACATACATACATACATACATACATACATACATACATACATACATACATACATACATACATACATACATACATACATACATACATACATACATACATACATACATACATACATACATACATACATACATACATACATACATACATACATACATACATACATACATACATACATACATACATACATACATACATACATACATACATACATACATACATACATACATACATACATACATACATACATACATACATACATACATACATACATACATACATACATACATACATACATACATACATACATACATACATACATACATACATACATACATACATACATACATACATACATACATACATAATTTGGAACACTTAAAGTCCACTGCAGGACGTAGGCCTCCCATAGGTAGGATTTGCCATAATCGCCACGATTGCCAAGCGTATTGGCGATCGCAGTAACAGGCGCCCGTCGCCTCTTACGACACCCACGGGAAGAAAGGGAGGGAAAATTCTTACAATACTATATAATTTTTCCTATATACTATATAATTTTTCCTATATACTATATAATTTTTCCTATATACTATATAATTTTTCCTATATACTATATAATTTTTCCTATATACTATATAATTTTTCCTATATACTATATAATTTTTCCTATATACTATATAATTTTTCCTATATACTATATAATTTTTCCTATATACTATATAATTTTTCCTATATACTATATAATTTTTCCTATATACTATATAATTTTTCCTATATACTATATAATTTTTCCTATATACTATATAATTTTTCCTTGGTTACCATGCGAGTTTTTCGATAAAGAAATTTGTTAATAGGCGTAAGATGGTCATTTACAAACACTGATTTGGAGGCCCGTCCAGACCGAGATCAGCTGTTGTTATGTTCTCGGCGGCTGCGAACCGCAGCTAGTAGATCTGACTTTATTTTATGCTGGGTGAATCGCACTATTATGTTAGGTATTACACTGATTCTGGGGTTCACAAATATTGTCTTTAATAAAATTTGCGGAAATTATTAAAGAGATTGATACAGAGTTTCATAAATCATTTTTATGTAAAATAACATAAAAAATTAGACAATTTAAATATGGTAACTGGTAACAAAAACTACACTTTTCAATTAAATGGTTTTCCAATCTTTTTGATTCTTTGTCATATCGATCTAGTATTTGTAATTTCATTTTCACATAGGTAAACACAAACAGAACATAAACAAAGTAATTACGCACAATTTAAAAATGCAGGTAGTTGTAATAATTTCTAAAATAATAAACAAATGAGTAAAGTATATTTTTGATATGAGGGTATATGCAGGTAAAGTTATGTTGAAAGATAACAAACACATTAAGTACACTACTTTAACGATAACAAATTTAACGTGGTAATAATATCTCAAAATACATATATTTAAACTATGAGGATTATAACATATTGTGAGAAATATAATAACTGTATAGTGTCAGAAACGTTTAAATAAAGACATATTTTATATAAAAAATGTAAATGACGTTAGTATATTTAAGTAATAAATAGTATATTTAAATTTAAATAATAAATTATGCAGTCATATTATTTTAACTAAATCTTTCTCCGATGAAATTACAATAACCTGAACAGATCCTGACTTACGAACAAATATTTTGTTATCCTTTAACCATACAAATTTATAATTTTTCTCCTTGGTTACCATGCGAGTTTTTCGATAAAGAAATTTGTTAATAGGCGTAAGATGGTCATTTACAAACACTGATTTGAGGCCCGTCCAGACCGAGATCAGCTGTTGTTATGCCTCGGCGGCTGCGAACCGCAGCTAGTAGATCCGACTTTATTTTATGCTGGGTGAATCGCACTATTATGTTAGGTATTACACTCGATTCTGGGGTCTGCCAAATATTGTCTTTAATAAAATTTGCGGAAATTATTAAAGAGATTGATACAGAGTTTCATAAATCATTTTTAAGGGTAAAAATAACATAAAAAATTAGACAATTTAAATATGGTAACTGGTAACAAAAACTACACTTTTCAATTAAATGGTTTTCCAATCTTTTTGATTCTTTGTCATATCGATCTAGTATTTGTAATTTCATTTCTTTTAAGCATAGGTAAACACAAACAGAACATAAACAAAGTAATTACGCACAATTTAAAAATGCAGGTAGTTGTAATAATTTCTAAAATAATAAACAAATGAGTAAAGTATATTTTTGATATGAGGGTATATGCAGGTAAAGTTATGTTGAAAGATAACAAACACATTAAGTACACTACTTTAACGATAACAAATTTAACGTGGTAATAATATCTCAAAATACATATATTTAAACTATGAGGATTATAACATATTGTGAGAAATATAATAACTGTATAGTGTCAGAAACGTTTAAATAAAGACATATTTTATATAAAATGTAAAATTTATTAATTTATTATTTATTTTATCACCTTCATACATAGTCTCTTACGGGGTAGCCAGCAGATTGCCAAGTGTCACGATCCTTACATACCTCTTTAGCTTCTCTCAAATTCATTATTTTTTCATAAACGCACGTATTGCTACATGCTTTACCATCAAGTAACCTTGGTACATTACTGGATAACGAAAGTTTACGAATAGCTGTAGGAATACGATTGGGAGCATCGATTTGTCAACCACATCGATGTCCTTGTGGCAGCGACGTCGACGAGTTAGCCTCCACGGACTTTCATGCCAAAAGTGCCGGCAGACTGTCTCGTCACGGTTCCTTGAATGAAATCATCCGAGAGGGCTCTTGTTTCCATAAATATTCCCTCGGTTTTAGAGCCTTGTGGAATATTTAGGGAGGATGGTAAGAGACCCGACGGCTTGACTTTAGTCCCTTGGGAGAGAGGCAAAGCTCTTGTGTGGGACGCAACTTGCGTCGATACATTATGGGCCTCTCATATCAAGGGTACTTCGATAATGGCCGGGGCGGTATCAGAGGCAGCTGAATCGGGTAAATGGCGGAAATATGAGTCTTTGAAAGGAGACTATATATTTGATCCATTTGCCGTAGAAACAATCGGTCCGTAGGGTCCCCGCGCGATGCAGTTTCTAAAGGAATTGTATCCGCGACTTATCGTTGCCGCTGGTGACAAGAGGGCTGGTTCTTTTCTCGCTCAACGGTTAAGTCTAGCCATTCAACGTGGAAATGCAGCCAGCGTTCTTGGTACCATGCCACGAGGAGAAGGGCTCTACGGTTATAATAGTTATTAATTAATAAGTTTTGTAAATATTAACATATTTTTTTCCATAGTGAGTTGTATTTTAAGCGATGATTTTTTAAATAATAAATTATGCAGTCATATTATTTTAACTAAATCTTTCTCCGATGAAATTACAATAACCTGAACAGATCCTGACTTACGAACAAATATTTTGTTATCCTTTAACCATACAAATTTATAATTTTTCTCCTTGGTTACCATGCGAGTTTTTCGATAAAGAAATTTGTTAATAGGCGTAAGATGGTCATTTACAAACACTGATTTGGAGGCCCGTCCAGACCGAGATCAGCTGTTGTTATGCCTCGGCGGCTGCGAACCGCAGCTAGTAGATCCGACTTTATTTTATGCTGGGTGAATCGCACTATTATGTTAGGTATTACACTCGATTCTGGGGTCTGCCAAATATTGTCTTTAATAAAATTTGCGGAAATTATTAAAGAGATTTTGGTATTAAATAATGTATAACAATACTATATAATTTTTCCTATATACTATATAATTTTTCCTATATACTATATAATTTTTCCTATATACTATATAATTTTTCCTATATACTATATAATTTTTCCTATATACTATATAATTTTTCCTATATACTATATAATTTTTCCTATATACTATATAATTTTTCCTATATACTATATAATTTTTCCTATATACTATATAATTTTTCCTATATACTATATAATTTTTCCTATATACTATATAATTTTTCCTATATACTATATAATTTTTCCTATATACTATATAATTTTTCCTATATACTATATAATTTTTCCTATATACTATATAATTTTTCCTATATACTATATAATTTTTCCTATATACTATATAATTTTTCCTATATACTATATAATTTTTCCTATATACTATATAATTTTTCCTATATACTATATAATTTTTCCTATATACTATATAATTTTTCCTATATACTATATAATTTTTCCTATATACTATATAATTTTTCCTATATACTATATAATTTTTCCTATATACTATATAATTTTTCCTATATACTATATAATTTTTCCTATATACTATATAATTTTTCCTATATACTATATAATTTTTCCTATATACTATATAATTTTTCCTATATACTATATAATTTTTCCTATATACTATATAATTTTTCCTATATACTATATAATTTTTCCTATATACTATATAATTTTTCCTATATACTATATAATTTTTCCTATATACTATATAATTTTTCCTATATACTATATAATTTTTCCTATATACTATATAATTTTTCCTATATACTATATAATTTTTCCTATATACTATATAATTTTTCCTATATACTATATAATTTTTCCTATATACTATATAATTTTTCCTATATACTATATAATTTTTCCTATATACTATATAATTTTTCCTATATACTATATAATTTTTCCTATATACTATATAATTTTTCCTATATACTATATAATTTTTCCTATATACTATATAATTTTTCCTATATACTATATAATTTTTCCTATATACTATATAATTTTTCCTATATACTATATAATTTTTCCTATATACTATATAATTTTTCCTATATACTATATAATTTTTCCTATATACTATATAATTTTTCCTATATACTATATAATTTTTCCTATATACTATATAATTTTTCCTATATACTATATAATTTTTCCTATATACTATATAATTTTTCCTATATACTATATAATTTTTCCTATATACTATATAATTTTTCCTATATACTATATAATTTTTCCTATATACTATATAATTTTTCCTATATACTATATAATTTTTCCTATATACTATATAATTTTTCCTATATACTATATAATTTTTCCTATATACTATATAATTTTTCCTATATACTATATAATTTTTCCTATATACTATATAATTTTTCCTATATACTATATAATTTTTCCTATATACTATATAATTTTTCCTATATACTATATAATTTTTCCTATATACTATATAATTTTTCCTATATACTATATAATTTTTCCTATATACTATATAATTTTTCCTATATACTATATAATTTTTCCTATATACTATATAATTTTTCCTATATACTATATAATTTTTCCTATATACTATATAATTTTTCCTATATACTATATAATTTTTCCTATATACTATATAATTTTTCCTATATACTATATAATTTTTCCTATATACTATATAATTTTTCCTATATACTATATAATTTTTCCTATATACTATATAATTTTTCCTATATACTATATAATTTACTATATGTTTTTGATGTGAAACATCGTGTGTGTACAAGTAATATGCATAAAAGATAATGTTATTACGGGAATTAAATACAGCCTAATGAAAAAAGAAGTATTACGAATTTCTTACAGAAAATGGTAACTTTATTTAATAAACATTTATTTACATTTGATATAACGGCAAGCGTCGCCACGCTATACGATGGTATATGTAATAGTATATGTGAGCCGTCATGGACGCCTGGCAGATGTGAAACATCTATAGCTGCACGTAAAACCGATTTCTGGCGTGGCGACGCATGCCGTGGTGACGCGTCGCCACGCTATACGATGGTATATGTAATAGTATATGTGAGCCGTCATGGACGCCTGGCAGATGTGAAACATCGTGTGTGTACAAGTAATATGCATAAAAGATAATGTTATTACGGGAATTAAATACAGCCTAATGAAAAAAGAAGTATTACGAATTTCTTACAGAAAATGGTAACTTTATTTAATAAACATTTATTTACATTTGATATAACGGCAAGCGTCGCCACGCTATACGATGGTATATGTAATAGTATATGTGAGCCGTCATGGGACGCCTGGCAGATGTGAAACATCGTGTGTGTACAAGTAATATGCATAAAAGATAATGTTATTACGGGAATTAAATACAGCCTAATGAAAAAAGAAGTATTACGAATTTCTTACAGAAAATGGTAACTTTATTTAATAAACATTTATTTACATTTGATATAACGGCAAGCGTCGCCACGCTATACGATGGTATATGTAATAGTATATGTGAGCCGTCATGGACGCCTGGCAGATGTGAAACATCTATAGCTGCACGTAAAACCGATTTCTGGCGTGGCGACGCATGCCGTGGTGACGCGTCGCCACGCTATACGATGGTATATGTAATAGTATATGTGAGCCGTCATGGACGCCTGGCAGATGTGAAACATCGTGTGTGTACAAGTAATATGCATAAAAGATAATGTTATTACGGGAATTAAATACAGCCTAATGAAAAAAGAAGTATTACGAATTTCTTACAGAAAATGGTAACTTTATTTAATAAACATTTATTTACATTTGATATAACGGCAAGCGTCGCCACGCTATACGATGGTATATGTAATAGTATATGTGAGCCGTCATGGACGCCTGGCAGATGTGAAACATCGTGTGTGTACAAGTAATATGCATAAAAGATAATGTTATTACGGGAATTAAATACAGCCTAATGAAAAAAGAAGTATTACGAATTTCTTACAGAAAATGGTAACTTTATTTAATAAACATTTATTTACATTTGATATAACGGCAAGCGTCGCCACGCTATACGATGGTATATGTAATAGTATATGTGAGCCGTCATGGACGCCTGGCAGATGTGAAACATCGTGTGTGTACAAGTAATATGCATAAAAGATAATGTTATTACGGGAATTAAATACAGCCTAATGAAAAAAGAAGTATTACGAATTTCTTACAGAAAATGGTAACTTTATTTAATAAACATTTATTTACATTTGATATAACGGCAAGCGTCGCCACGCTATACGATGGTATATGTAATAGTATATGTGAGCCGTCATGGACGCCTGGCAGATGTGAAACATCGTGTGTGTACAAGTAATATGCATAAAAGATAATGTTATTACGGGAATTAAATACAGCCTAATGAAAAAAGAAGTATTACGAATTTCTTACAGAAAATGGTAACTTTATTTAATAAACATTTATTTACATTTGATATAACGGCAAGCGTCGCCACGCTATACGATGGTATATGTAATAGTATATGTGAGCCGTCATGGACGCCTGGCAGATGTGAAACATCGTGTGTGTACAAGTAATATGCATAAAAGATAATGTTATTACGGGAATTAAATACAGCCTAATGAAAAAAGAAGTATTACGAATTTCTTACAGAAAATGGTAACTTTATTTAATAAACATTTATTTACATTTGATATAACGGCAAGCGTCGCCACGCTATACGATGGTATATGTACACAGTATATGTGAGCCGTCATGGGACGCCTGGCAGATGTGAAACATCGTGTGTGTACAAGTAATATGCATAAAAGATAATGTTATTACGGGAATTAAATACAGCCTAATGAAAAAAAGAAGTATTACGAATTTCTTACAGAAAATGGTAACTTTATTTAATAAACATTTATTTACATTTGATATAACGGCAAGCGTCGCCACGCCAACTATTCGGTTTTCAAGTGAGCCTATAGATTTTTTGTATTTTATGTTACTTTGAAGCGACATCTAGCGAAACGATTTGAAACTCTTGAAATTCATGAAGAAATGTTGTTATAACATATTATTATTGATATAATCCTTTAGATGTCGCTTATGAACAATTTACTTTTATGTCACCCAATTTCACACCCAAACAGCTATCTTTCAGCTTCTGTAAACAGCTGTCGAGATACAGTATGAACAGCCAGGAAGACATGACACAACCCCTGTTTGACGCTAAACATGGGTGACAGGTCATGCCCTACCCGCACACAGGCTTTACAGTCACAGTAAAGTGACACTTATATATATATATATATATATATATATATATATATATATATATATATATATATATATATATATATATATATATATATATATATATATATATATATATATATATATATATATATATATATATATATATATATATATATATATATATATATATATATATATATATATATATATATATATATATATATATATATATATATATATATATATATATATATATATATATATATATATATATATATATATATATATATATATATATATATATATATATATATATATATATATATATATATATATATATATATATATATATATATATATATATATATATATATATATATATATATATATATATATATATATATATATATATATATATATATATATATATATATATATATATATATATATATATATATATATATATATATATATATATATATATATATATATATATATATATATATATATATATATATATATATATATATATATATATATATATATATATATATATATATATATATATATATATATATATATATATATATATATATATATATATATATATATATATATATATATATATATATATATATATATATATATATATATATATATATATATATATATATATATATATATATATATATATATATATATATATATATATATATATATATATATATATATATATATATATATATATATATATATATATATATATATATATATATATATATATATATATATATATATATATATATATATATATATATATATATATATATATATATATATATATATATATATATATATATATATATATATATATATATATATATATATATATATATATATATATATATATATATATATATATATATATATATATATATATATATATATATATATATATATATATATATATATATATATATATATATATATATATATATATATATATATATATATATATATATATATATATATATATATATATATATATATATATATATATATATATATATATATATATATATATATATATATATATATATATATATATATATATATATATATATATATATATATATATATATATATATATATATATATATATATATATATATATATATATATATATATATATATATATATATATTTTAGAGTAAATAATAATAAAAAAGAACGTCAAAAACGATACAGGGAGCAGAACAGAGACAAATTGAAGCAGCGTGAAGCGGAAAGAAGAGAACGCATACAACATTCACAAAGTATTGCCGGACCATCTACCTCTTCAAAGACGAATAGAATAGAACTGAATAATGAAGAAATAATTACTGCTCAAAGTTCATCTGGTTCGGAAAAAATACAACCATCATCCATTCAAAGAAATGATCAAGGTAATGAACTAAATGCTCTCCAAAAAAAAGAGAACGTCAACAAAGATACAGGGAGCAGAACAGAGATAAATTGAAACAACGTGAAGCGGAAAGAAGGAGGCGTCTACAAAATGCAGATGTGATTACAGAATTATCTACTTCTCCAAACATCGAATTAACAGAAATAAATATAAAAGAATATAATTTAAAAGATTATCTCTAAACAAACTTACTACATTACAAGGTCTGATCACTGAATTTATAAACTCCAGAAATAAATTAACCATTTATACTTTAAACTGCCAAAGTCTCAGAAAACATACTACTGATTTACAAGATTCTATTTGTCAAAGGAGTAACTTTTTATTGCTTCCCGCAGATGAATCAGTTGACTTACCTAATTTTCAGTGTATAGCTAAATTTAAGAGACAAAATGTTAGAGCCGCTGGAGTTGCCATTTATAAAAACAACAATGCTTCACATATTACTACACTCAACATGGATTTAGTAATTCAAAATGCTACAGAAGTTCATGTCTCCCAAACATCTATTGGCAATATGTGTGGTTCACACGTTGAACTAGAAGATGGAAGTGAATTGATAATGATTGTTGTGTACATTTCTCCTAATAAAAAAATAAATGACATCATTTTATTTTTACACGAGAAATTATTTCCGTACAGTCACAAAGGTTCAATAACTTTCAAAACCAATAAAGACAAACTACCATTGATTTAAGCTGGGGATTTCAATGTAAATTTTGCAAAAGATGAATCAACGCCATTGATAACGTTTCTCCAAGAACAATTTCAATTGCAAATTAATAACAATCCGAGAGAACCTACCACCAGATACGGAACAACAATAGATGCTGTATTTATCTGATATCTTGATAATGTTATGTCCAACACTTTTGTAACATACTTCAGTTACCATCGACCAATTGTCACAGTAATACCGTCCTCAGAGGCAACATCGAATATAACTATTACCGAAGTCACTGATTCAACGAATTAAGTAGTCACGATTTGAAATAAATACGTTAATTTTTGTATTTAATGAAAATAAATGTTTATTCAATAAATAGTCATCGTTATCTGGAAAAAAATCGTAATATTTTATTTTATCATTATGACATATTTAGTTCCTATCACAATATGTTCTTTTCTGCATATTACTTTTACAAAATAATGGCGATGTTTCACATCTGCCAGGCGTCCCGTGACGGCTCACATTTTTTATTTGTATTTATTTATTTATATATTGGGACAACATCACATACATTGCTCCGATCCCAATGTAAGATGCTGTAACACTTGTGGTATGGGAATCGGAAACAATGAATGCACCACAAACACCCAAACCCGAGAAAATGTACAAAAAGTGATTTTTCTAAATTGATCCGACCGGGAATCGAACCGCGGACGTTGGACCTGGTACTTTGCGTGTAAGTTACGCGACTGCGCCACGTCTATTCTATTACAACAGGCGCTTCGACATTACAATTAACGCTGACTGTCTTATTTTTACTGTTTTGTTATTCTAGGCTCGACTTCATTTATGTTGCTGGACAGTATTAAAATATTTTTTTCAGTTGAAATAACCGCATAATATACGGTAAAACTATTTTTAATATTGTATGACAATATTCTCTAAAATGGGTGGAATTTTTACATATAAGTATACACGTCATATACAAACTGTGATTGACGCGTTTTAATCAAAATTATTGCTATTTAAATTTAGCATGTATACCATAGAAACGACATCATTAACCCTTTAAAATATTGTTTTTACATTCGGCAATTATTGCCAAGTTTTTATAAAATAATGGCGATGTTTCACATCTGCCAGGCGTCCCGTGACGGCTCACATTTTTTATTTGTATTTATTTATTTATATATTGGGACAACATCACATACATTGCTCCGATCCCAATGTAAGATGCTGTAACACTTGTGGTATGGGAATCGGAAACAATGAATGCACCACAAACACCCAAACCCGAGAAAATGTACAAAAAGTGATTTTTCTAAATTGATCCGACCGGGAATCGAACCGCGGACGTCGGACCTGTTACTTTGCGTGTAAGTTACGCGACTGCGCCACGTCTATTCTATTACAACAGGCGCTTCGACATTACAATTAACGCTGACTGTCTTATTTTTACTGTTTTGTTATTCTAGGCTCGACGTCATTTATGTTGCTGGACAGTATTAAAATATTTTTTTCAGTTGAAATAACCGCATAATATACGGTAAAACTATTTTTAATATTGTATGACAATATTCTCTAAAATGGGTGGACTTTTTACATATAAGTATACACGTCATATACAAACTGTGATTGACGCGTTTTAATCAAAATTATTGCTATTTAAATTTAGCATGTATACCATAGAAACGACATCATTAACCCTTTAAAATATTGTTTTTACATTCGGCAATTATTGACAAGTTTTTATAAATAATAGGTCATCATGTTGTTATGATTAAAGCTCAACAGTTCCCAGTGATATTTAGTTATAATATTTATATGCATGTGATCTTGATGTAGGCTCTACTATAATTACAGTGTTCTGTCAAAGGAGCTTTTCGGCGAATTTTCCGGTGAATCTCCACATCACGGAAAGAATTTCTCTCAGACTCTCGGTAAAGGGCGACGCAACATTAGGAAGGTTAGTAGTCATCTCGATAATCATCGACCCATCTTGCTACTAATATTGTTGTTGATATATAATAATTCCGTTCCGTGTGGTAACGGCGTAAGAATATTACCACTCCCTTTCTTCCCGAGGGTGTCGTATGAGGCGACAAAGGAAAACCGCCCTAACTATCGGCGGGATATCCACTTCTAAAAATATCAGACCAAAATTATCAGACCGAAGGTGGGCAGCAGCGTCTGAGGTGCGAGTGGTCTGCTACTGCGATCGCCAATCCGCTTGCCAAGCGTGGCGATTATGGCAAGTCCTCCCTTTGGGAGAGGCCTATGTCCTGCAGTGGACGTAAATAGGCCGATATGGATACATGTATGTATGTATATGTATAAATAATAATGAATAAATGTGATTTTTCATGTCAACCTCAGCATGCTAGAGCTTATAGATACTTTCCTTCATGCCTTTATTATTAGCAGTTAAAACACTAGATAGCCGAAAAAAATGCCCTATCAAAAAGTAGAGATCGCTGCGACCCTATGCAGTTAGTAGTGGGTCTAATCTCAGATTAAAACAACTCAAAGGTAAACTCGATGTTTGAGTTCTTATTAAGAGAAGGTTATGGAAATAGTAACACAATAGAAAGCACAATGACCTTCACTCTTAAATTTCTATTACAATTTATATCTATAAAAGAATTGCCTTTACCAAGCAAAGATTGTTTTTTAAAACCATAATGTATTTTTTAATAAACGTTTAGGTATATAGGTTTTTTTTTTAACATTATAAGCTAGCGTTTAACTACAATCCCACCTGATGGTAAGTGGCGATGTAGTTTTTGTTGGTAGGCACACTAGCTTAGAAAGAAGCCTATTCACTCTTCTCTTGAAGACACCCACATTGTAATCAGAAATAAATAAATATCTTCAGGTTAATAAATAAATATCTTCACGCAATTCCCAATACAGGGGTAGACAGAGGTCTAGTCTAGACCTACCTCCCTCCCACCGAAGATATTTTCGGGACAACGTGACAGGTGGTGAGCCGGTCGCCGTCTCTATGCCGAAGCCGTCGATATAATTTAAAAATGATTGCAGGTTATCGATAAGAAATCTTTGGCCAGAAGTACGGTGTTGGCAAATGTGGAGGAAAGTGAGCGCAAACGCCGGCTTCTTATGCGACAAACAAGTCTGGTAAGGAACTATTATTTTTCGATGAAAACAATTTAAGAACTGCTTTGAGTTTTTTTACTAGTTTTCTCATTAAGAGATTTGTCTGCTAAAGCAAGATCATTTAAAAATTTTATTATAACATCATTTATAAGAATTATATTAATGGTCTTGGTATTTCAGTAGTCCAGACACTTTAAATCTTTTCGACATCCAACATTCTTATTTGGTATTTCTTATGCGACCGTCATAATCTAATAGACTCATCGCCTAAATTAAATAATTGCTAATTTAAATTATTTAATAAATCACGATAGCGAACTGGTTGGGTGATCGGAATTCAAGTTAAGAGACCCGAGTTCCATCCCCACAAGAGTTTTTTAAAAACTGATATACGATTTATATCGTTAATTTAACATAAAGACGGCGACAGGCTGGCCAACTGTCACGTTGTCCCAAAGTAAGCTCCGCTGAAATCTGGGAAGGACTAAATTGTCTAGATCTCTAGCTACCCCTGTATAGGGAAGTGCGTAAAAATTTAATAAAAATGTAAGTAAACAAATAAGAATGTAGCGAAAGGGTGGTGCCCTCCTTTTCTTTATTATTTCTTCATCCGCTTTTATAGCAAGTTTGTCTGGAAGAAATTGCTTTTTAATAATAAGACCACATCTTGTACTATCTTTATGTTTCTTGCACTTATTTTCATCTTATTTTGTGGTGAAAAATAAAGAATTTGAAGAAAAGAATAAGTAAAATAAGTATTCAGAAAATTCCACACGGCTAATGTCTTTGTGTTAACTTCAATACAAGTGTGGTCAGCTCCAGAAAAAAAGAAAGACTCCATCCTGCCCTAAAAGTTGTTTGGGCCAGTGTAACTGCTGTTCTGTGTCTATGCTAAAAACTGATGTAGACCAAATTATTGTGCCTAGAGCTCGTTAGCAGAGGCCGTAGGAAAACAAAAAGGACTGATGTATTCCCATATTTATTGCATAATTTGCTGAAAAGAGCACGCACAATGTCTGCCGGACAAGTTATTTTTAAAGTATGAAATAAATTGTTATGCTTTGTTTCAGAGGGAGCTGCTCGGCTGTGAGGAAGGGGTGAATGTTCTAGTCATAAACGACGAGGTGTGCCTTGAGTACGATTTCCAAAAGTTGTGCCCCATGGTCACTGTTCATCGTTTCTTTACGAAGGTTATGAAGGTTCATCAGGTGAGTTATGCTTCATAATAATGTCTCTCTTTTTCTCTTATATTTCTCACACGTACCTACTGAAATTGAGCTCGCCGAATCTCTCCTATAATAATTCTTGCTTAAACTGATGTATGTTACTAAGACTGAAGTGTGAAGCAAATAAATAAACTTGAGCGCATTCAAAATCATCAAAATTGTATACGGTTCATATTTGGCCTTGGTGAATATGACCATGGTTCTCATTTTCGAAACAGCTTAAGTGGCTCCCAATTCGTCTTTGCAGAAATACTCGTCTTCTTTCACTTTTGTATTCTGTTCTATTAAATCCATTAGATTGTCATCCTGACCTTCTCTCCGCTCTGGATCTAACTCTTACTTATACTTACTTATACGTATTCCGTTCACTGAACCACTATTTTGACTTTTTTTAATTTATGAAGATAGCCCAGTAATTCTAACAAGGCAACGCACTTGATTACGTTAAGTAATTACCGTCGTCTATGTTTATCTATACCAGTGTTTAAGGAAGAACTTGTAATTCGGAGAAAGGAAAGAGAGAATATAAAAGGCACATCGCCTTTTATATTCTTATATGCCGTGGTCTTCACCCGGTCCAGTTGGCCCATTCATGTAAAGGCAAATTCTATTCTTCTTCTTATGTTTTCTTCTTTTCACTTATCGTCTTATATTTGTAGTATGAAGGAGTGAAGTTCATGTGGGACGCCTGCTTCGAGAGCCTGGAGAAGATTGAGTCGGGGCATCTTGGCGGCGGCTGCATACTTGCGCACTGCATGGGACTCGGCAAAACCCTACAAGTCTTGGCGTTGCTGCATACGGTATGCCGGTTGTGTAATAAAAAACCAGAATAAAATTGTTCAAATAAAACTCAAAACTTGCATTTAACTCATTAAATGCTATAAAATATGAACTCCCTTGAATTTTTGATTAGATCAGAAAGGTTTATGGCAGGCAAAATAGCAAGGCATAATAGGAATAAGAAGGCAGTATAAACTATTAAATCAAAGAGAAATTTAAAAAATCACCTGTATTAATTCATAACAAAAAGTCCATCATATTTACATACTTTAAAAATTTAACAAAATAGTACCATTATGCTTTTAGTTCTTCTCGTAAGTGTCGTAAGAGGCGACCAAGAAAAAAGTCTCGAAAATGCAATAGGCTGCCGTGAGATGGCAGGATAACTGTATCAAGCAATACTAGACCCAAGTTCTGCCAACCGATGGCGGCAGTGTCCAAGTTGCAAAGTGTCTGATACTGCGATCGCCAATCCGATTGCAAGCATTATAGCAAACCCTGCTGCGCTGTAGAGACATACGCCTAGGTCTATACATATATATGCCTTGCTCTATACGACACAGATCCTGCTGTGAATTTTTTCAGGCCATGACCATAATTTTGATGACAATGCGAACTAACCGTAGACCGCGGACTACATCCAGTGTAATGTAAATATCTTCACGCCATTCCCAATACAGGGGTAGATAGAGGTCTAGACAATTAAGTCCTTTTGACCCACCTTCCACCATAGACACATTTTGGGACAACGTGATATGGTGGGTGGTGAGCCCGGCGCCGTCTTTATGTCCAAGCCAATGATATAAATTGTACAAAAGGTTCAGATCTGGGGAACGAACTCGGGTGACCTGACTCTTATCCAGACCACCCAACCACCCAACCACTCGGCTATCGTGAGTTTCTAGTGTAATGTAATTTTTTGAATTTCCAGGTGTTAACACACCCGCGCGTGGGCATGCAACGAGTTCTGGTGTGCTGCCCTCTCTCCACTGTACTTAATTGGGTTGACGAGATACACAAGTGGATCGGACCCGTAACTGACAAGATCAAGGTAACAGAAAAAATATTTGCTACATCCTGACCAACTAAGTCAGTAATAGAGCCTGTTAAAGTCCTCTGCAGGACATAGGTCTCTCCCATAGGGAGGATTTGTCATAATCGCCACGCTTGGCAAGCGGATTGGTCATCGCAGTACCAGACCACTCGCACCTCAGACGCTGCTCATCTTCGGTCTGCTTCGGTTTATTTCAGTCTGATATTTTTTGAGATAGTTATCCCGTCATCTCTCGGTTGCCATAACGATATTCCAAGCTGTTTCCTTAGTTGCCTCTTACGACATCCACGGTCAAAGTATTGCTATAATCACCACAATTTGCAAATGCATTGGCGGTTGCTGTAATATAAATCGCGCGAATGAGAAACTGTTGCTTGTGCGCGAATGTGAAACTGTTGCTTGTGCTGTTTAGTTTTGATCTGGCATATCTGAAATGATTATCGGTTTGATAATCTTGGTCTGATATTTTTGGAGATGGTTATCCCGACATCTATTGGTTGAAGGCTGTTTCCCTTAGTCCACACCCACGGGCAGTAAGGGAGTGATAATATTCTTACGCCGTCACCACTCGGGACATATAGCATTATTGAGCAAAAAATAAAATAAACTGACTACTGTAGTAATCGGTGTCAGAAATCTAAATGGTGCTTTTCGACCCTAATTTTTTTTTTTTGCGATAGCGAAACAGAAATTTTTTACTGTCGTCGTATAATATGTAACATGTGTGATGATTATAAATTAATTGAATGGAATTAAAATGAAATACATGATATATAATCTGTACTTGCGTTTGCGTCGCGACTGTGTTGTCACTTGGTGAAATTGTATTGCATTCAAATTCATTGTTGAACACTTGTACATAATTCTCTTTTATTTAATTATTCATTCAGGCGAAACCGGTCGGGTAATTAATGAATAATTCAATAAAAGTGAATTGTGTACAAGTGTTCAACAATGAATTTTAATGAAATACATAATATATTGAATGGAATTTTAGACGTTAATTGATTTTAATTGTTTGTACGTTTTGTCTCTCAAAGGTCAATTTATGTAAATTAATTTTCAACGCGAGAGAAGTTGCGGGCAACAGCTTGTTTAATCCAATTCTGATATTTCATATTTTTTTGTGAAATTCCTCGCGTTTTGCGAATGAAATGCACGTAATGAAATTTATATTTATAAAAAAAATCACAAAGAACAAATTAGAAATAAGTATGTTTGTGTTATTATTTATTCACTTACTGAACCTGATTCTTCTTCTTCTTCTCTTTTGGTTTATGGCCTCTCTTGATAGAATTATGCCAGTATCGAGTAAGTCATGGGAGTGACAAGGAAATGATTATTACAAAAAAGGGTTACTTGTAGAAATAATTTTCTTAATTTTGTTCGAGGCTCAACAATCTACAACAAAAGACAACAATTTTCATTTTACAACTTAATTTTGTTAGTACATATAAAATCACATAAAATATTTACAAAATGAGCATACACTAATGATAACAGGGAGGGGAAATGTACAGGACGTGGGATATAATTGGGAAGGACATCATACAAGGAATATCTAAGCTTAGGACAACAGACAGACAAAAAACAGATAGAAAGAAAGAAAGAAAAATATTTATTCACTTCTACTTAACAAATCAAACAAATAATAAAAATGTTGCTAGTTAAACTAAGAAAAAAATATATATAATTAAATGGTAGAACTGGTAACAATAATAAGAAAACTAATACAAAATAAGAAAAAGAAGGAAAAAATAATAATTTAAGTAGTATGTGAAAAGGACAGCAACTCAGCAATTAGATGCAGCTGTTTGCGGCGATGCTGATTTTCAGTTGGGTCCTCTAAAATCATGTATGATGATTTGTGGATCCTTCGTCTAGCCCACATTCACACAGAGAGCTGTTCTTAATCCTTGATTTCGCCAGATGAACTGGAGGTTTTTTTTGCCTGTAACATGACCAAAGCGTAAGCGACAAACAGTTGAAGATATGGTTTTGCAAAAATGGCGGGATTAAAAAAACCAGGGCTTTAAGGGGATATCAGTTTGGACATTGGCGTATTGCTTGCATTTGGAGAGTTTTGTTTGATGCCAGATAGCTTGCCATGATGACATAAGCGAGAAGTTAGCTCTTGGTAGCAAGTCAAGAGGGAAGAGAGGATAATTGGAAAAGGAGCCATTTCTTGTAGCTTCCTTAGCTAAATAATCAGCCATTTCATTACCTTGGATCCAGCGGTGGCCAGGAATCCATGCCAATACAATTTTCAGTCCTTTTCTTTGACAGTTGAATAAAGACTCTCTTATGTTGAAGATGGAGGAGTATTTATTCCCTTGAAGGGATTAGACACAATTGACTGAAGGCAGCTAAGAGAGTCTGAGAAAATAAGTGATTTTTTGAAGTTGTGGGAATCTGCATATAAAACTGCCTCCAAAATTGCTATGGAATCGCAAGTAAAAACAGATGAATAAGCTGGAGAATTGAAATTTAAAATTACTTTATACTTGGGGATCCACACAGCTGACCTAAATCATCTTCAGTAGTCTTTGAGGCATCTGTATACATAACTATCCAGTCATTCCAATTTTCGGAGAGTATTTTATTTAATTTACTATTAGCCTCTATGGTGTTCTTGTCAATTCCAAAGTCTAAAATAACCTCAGGATTAAATACCAAAGCATCGTAAGAGGTGTTAAAGAGTGGAGTCTTATGGGATTAGTCGACAGGAGAGTCGACATCAACAAACTTGTCTTTATAAGACCAATATGAGGAATGCCTGACCACCTGGCGCAGGGAGTGAAGCTTATCAAGAAGGGGATGATGTAAGTAACAGTAACCTTAAATAAGAATCGATCTGACAGGTATTGTCTACGGAGGGATAAAGGAGGTTCAACACAATTCAACTTGAAGTATGGGAGTGGATTCCATACTGCCTGTTACTACACGCAAACATTTAGACTGAAGTTTATCCAAGGAGGCTAAGGCAATTTTGTTTCTGGGCTCCAGTAAAAAAAACAGATGAATAAGCTGGAGAATTGAAATTTAAAATTACTTTATACTTGGGGATCCACACAGCTGACCTAAATCATCTTCAGTAGTCTTTGAGGCATCTGTATACATAACTATCCAGTCATTCCAATTTTCGGAGAGTATTTTATTTAATTTACTATTAGCCTCTATGGTGTTCTTGTCAATTCCAAAGTCTAAAATAACCTCAGGATTAAATACCAAAGCATCGTAAGAGGTGTTAAAGAGTGGAGTCTTATGGGATTAGTCGACAGGAGAGTCGACATCAACAAACTTGTCTTTATAAGACCAATATGAGGAATGCCTGACCACCTGGCGCAGGGAGTGAAGCTTATCAAGAAGGGGATGATGTAAGTAACAGTAACCTTAAATAAGAATCGATCTGACAGGTATTGTCTACGGAGGGATAAAGGAGGTTCAACACAATTCAACTTGAAGTATGGGAGTGGATTCCATACTGCCTGTTACTACACGCAAACATTTAGACTGAAGTTTATCCAAGGAGGCTAAGGCAATTTTGTTTCTGGGCTCCAGTAAAAAAGTACCATAATCAAAGTGGCTTCTGATTAAAGCATTATATAGGAAGGAGCTTTTGAGAGTATGGATGTGAGCCCCGCCAAGCACAGTGATAAGGAACGAATAACGTTGAGATTTTTCTCACATTTTGAGGTTATATATGATAAATGAGGGATACTATATTGGAGAATATTGGCCAGAGGATTTACAGATCTGTGTAAATCATGGGTATAAAGATTGTATAGCAAAGGACTCAGGACCGAGCCTTGAGGAAGACCTTTGTAGATGGTCCGGGGTGGCAAAGTTTTAAAGTTTCGCCGTCACAAACATATGCATGCTGTATTTATTTATATATATATATATACATATATATATATATGTATATATATATATATATATGTATATATATATATACATATATATATATACATATATATATATATGTATATATATATATGTATATATATATATATGTATATATATATATACATATATATATATATGTATATATATATATATATATATATATGTATATATATATATATATACATATATATATATATGTATATATATATATGTATATATATATATACATATATATATATACATATATATATATATGTATATATATATATACATATATATATATATACATATATATATATATGTATATATATATATGTATATATATATATTCTATGACGTCTGTCAACGGTAAACATTGGTTTCACAAATAAAATAAATTTAAAACAATAAAATCCAAGTCACGATAGGCGAGTGGTTGGGTGGTCGGGATTTCTAATCAAGAGACCCGAGTTCGATCCCCAGGTGGCGGGCACGTACCAATGGGTTTTTCAAAAACTTATGTACGAATTATATCGTTGGCTTGGACAAAAAGGCGGCGACGGGCTCACCACCTGTCACGTTGTCCCGAAAAATATCTTCGGTGGAAGTTGGGTCGAAGGGACTTAATTGTCCAGACTAGACCTCTGTCTACCCCTGTATTGGGAATTGCGTGAAGATATGAAATCCTTAAAAAGGCGATAAAAATATTCAAAAAAGCATTATTGTACATTCGATATTTATTACAAATGATTTAAAAATATTTATACAACAAAAAGTGAAAGAATTGTAAAAAAGTTAGAACAAGAAGTCAACTAATATTCGTATTACTAAATGGAATACTTATAAAAGGAAACGATCAGAATTGACGTGTTTTAGTGCGCATAGACAAAACAAGCAACTAAATAAATATTTAAATTTTTAATAATCCGCACATCCGAAGGCACGATAGCCGAGTGGTTGGGTGGTCGGAATTTCGAATCAAGAGACACGAGTTCGATCCCCAGGTGGCAGTACCACTGACTTTTTCAGAAACTTATGTACGAATTACATCGTTGGCTTGGACATAAAGACGGCGACGGGCTCACCACCTGTCACGTTGTCCCGAAAATATCTTCGGTGGAAGTTGGGTCGAAGGGACTTAATTGTCCAGACTAGACCTCTGTCTACCCCTGTATTGGGAATTGCGTGAAGATATTTATGTATTTATTTTATTTTTAATAATCCGCACATCCGAAGGCACGATAGCCGAGTGGTTGGGTGGTCGGAATTTCGAATCAAGAGACACGAGTTCGATCCCCAGGTGGCAGTACCAATGACTTTTTCAGAAACTTACGTACGATTTATATCGTTAGCTTGGACTTAAAGACGGCGACGGGCTCACCACCTGTCACGTTGTCCCGAAAATATCTTCGGTGGAAGGTGGCTCAAAGGGGCTAAATTGTCTAGACTAGACCTCTGTCTACCCCTGTATTCGGAATTGCGTGAAAATATGAAATCCTTAAAAAGGCGATAAAAATATTCAAAAAAGCATTATTGTACATACGATATTTATTACAAATGATTTAAAAATATTTATACAACAAAAAGTGAAAGAATTGTAAAAAAGTTAGAACAAGAAGTCAACTAATATTCGTATTACTAAATGGAATACTTATAAAAGGAAACGATCAGAATTGACGTGTTTTAGTGCGCATAGACAAAACAAGCAACTAAATAAATATTTAAATTTTTAATAATCCGCACATCCGAAGGCACGATAGCCGAGTGGTTGGGTGGTCGGAATTTCGAATCAAGAGACACGAGTTCGATCCCCAGGTGGCAGTACCAATGACTTTTTCAGAAACTTATGTACGAATTACATCGTTGGCTTGGACATAAAGACGGCGACGGGCTCACCACCTGTCACGTTGTCCCGAAAATATCTTCGGTGGAAGGTGGGTCAAAGGGAGTTAATTGTCTAGACTAGACCTCTGTCTACCCCTGTATTGGGAATTGCGTGAAGATATTTATGTATTTATTTTATTTTTAATAATCCGCACATCCGAAGGCACGATAGCCGAGTGGTTGGGTGGTCGGAATTTCGAATCAAGAGACACGAGTTCGATCCCCAGGTGGCAGTACCAATGACTTTTTCAGAAACTTATGTACGAATTACATCGTTGGCTTGGACATAAAGACGGCGACGGGCTCACCACCTGTCACGTTGTCCCGAAAATATCTTCGGTGGAAGGTGGGTCAAAGGGAGTTAATTGTCTAGACTAGACCTCTGTCTACCCCTGTATTGGGAATTGCGTGAAGATATTTATGTATTTATTTTATTTTTAATAATCCGCGCCGAGTATCAGGACTACGGAAACGGCGGTGAGTCTCTTCTTTTTTATTACAAAGTACCTCCGCTAGTAATATCTGTGACCACCGCTTCAAAAGGTGCCTGATTGACACTGATTCGCTCATCAAAGTTTCCACCCACTTTTATCAAGCGCATACGCGACGGGCGGAGTCGAAGCGAAATAAATAGTTTACAGATACTTGCATTATAAATAAAAATCTATAAAATTGTATCACCTTGCAATTGCTTACGTCCCATGATTTACTAATATGTTTAAATCACCTCCGAAGACGTCTAACAAACGCAACAAACCGTCTCGCTCAGATACAGACATTAACAAATTATGCTCTGAAGAAGAGCGAACGCCTAACGCAAATAAACTAACAAATATTACGTAACGCGTAAAGCGTCGATACCCTTCTGGCGCAGTATCTTCAGAAATTTTGGATGAGTTGACAACTTTGAAGAACGATATAACGAACGACATCAAAATGATGATTAAGGAATTATTGGCCGCACAAAATAACCGAATGGATAAGTTGGACAATTATTTCCTGGACATCAAAAACCAATATACTAAAATAGAAAATACCATAAGCGATATAGAAAAGGCTATGAACGTAATGTCCAAACAAATATCTTCATTGGAGTCAAAAATAAGCCACCTAGAAAGAGAACGCACTGTCATGTGAAACAAGTTGTCTTTATTGGAAGAGAAACTGGAGTCATATGATCGCAGCTTTATAAAAATTGCATCGAGTTGCGTAATATACCAAAAAGAGCCCAAGAAAATAAGAAAGACTGGTATGATATGCTAATAAATTTATCTAATCACATACAATTAGATCTTCAAGTCTCCGATGTAAGCGACGTCTCAAGGCAGGCATCAAAAAAGGAAAACCGGACATCGAACCTGACAGTAGAATTTTCTAATACTTTATTAAAGAGTAATTTTTTGATAAAGGCTAAAAATTTCAACAAGCGGAACAGTAATGATAGATTAAACTCGTCGCATATGGGTTTGGATGGTTCACATACACCTATATATATATTACAGAACAGCTTACTACTAGTTCTAAGTCTTTGTTTTATGTTACGCGAAAATTGCCACGTCAATATAAATATTGTTGGACGTCAAATGTACGGATCTTGTTAAGAAAGAACAACGGAAGCGGCACATCGTAATCAAAAATGAACAACAGCTAAATTATTTATCTTAAAATTTAAATGCATGACTATTTCTTAGATTCACACAGTTGTTCTTTCTTAACATAGTAAAGTTTTTCTTGCATGCTTCCCTTTCATTATATTTTCTAGTTATAGTAATATTATTATTGTATACTTATTATGTACTATATTCTACAGGAATAGTACATCCTTACAAATTTAATCTACAGCCATTCACACTAAACATTAACATAGCATTGGGATTTCATCACAGATTATACATATGTAATAATAAAAATAAAGGTCATTTGATAATAAACATTGTTAAAACACTGACCATTAAATGCCATAAAAATGGTTCTAAGTCATATTCTAAAAATATGTATCTGAGAGAACTTAAAACACTCAAATTTAATAATTATATCAATAAATATTCACTTCATTCACATTCTACACTTACGTAAAAGCTCAAAATGTTAGATAAAATTAACTTTTTAATTAAAAATATTGACCAGGTCTCAGTTTCCGAATCATATTCTGGTAGCGTAGAAAAATCTAATAATATCTTATGTAACGCAAATAAATATCTAAAGATTTTCAGTCAAAATATTCGTTCAATAAACTGTACTTTTTTAAGCTTACAGACAAATCTACAGCGCCCTTCGTTTGATTGTGATATTGTAACATTGACGGAATATTGGTTGTCCTGCTCGAGTAATTACAACATCCCAAATATACCTAAATATACCATGTTTAAAACATCAAAACATCTCAATCAAAGTGACGGTGTTGTAGTTTACATAAAACTACATTACTCTCTACCGTAAAGGAACCCGATTTTAACAAATCATCATCCGGTCTAATAATTAAAATTAACTCTGACATTGTAGTCATTTGCATTTATAGATCCCCTTCTAATGATAGCATTGCTGTGTTCCTATCAGCATTAAATAACGTACTACCTGCCCTCTCTAAATATAAAACTGTCATATTTACCGGTGACATAAATATTGATATTAAAACTTCTAATAACCGTTCACATGAATACTTAAATTGCTTCGCCTTTCATTTCATACTTTTTCAACTAGGGGCGAAACCTGTCTTGACCACACTTTCTTGCGAACTATAAACCCTGCGATGACTTTTGTACTTGATTCTACTATCACGGATCACAGTTCTACCCTGATTTGCATTAAAACGGATAGTATACACCTCAAACCTGGTAACACAATTTCAAAAATAAATTATCAGTCACTAGATAAAGCCGTGGAACACCTTGATTTTGCTTTTATTTTTACTCTAGCAGACGCCACTCTAGCAATCGAAACCCTCATAGGGATATTGTCTAAAGCCATAACAGAAAATACGGTTACGTATAAAGTACCTTCGAAAAAGAGGATCTTGATGCCCTGGATTACACCTGGCTTGTTAAGATGCATTCAAAATAGGGACAATCTACATAAAAAACTTAAATAAACTGCTAACAATCAGATCTAATTTTGACCTATAAAAGATACAGAAACTTTTGTACAAGAGTTTTAAAGAAGGTTAAAAAGCAATATGATTTGGAACAGATTAAAAAAACAGGCAATAACAGCAAAGCTTTGTGGACCTCTATACGAAAAATTACTAATACTGATAAATCTAAAGACCTGATAAAACCTTCTCAGAAAACTCTTATCTCACATCTTTTGTTCTCGAATGTACTGATACTGACGAAGTAAAGTTGCCGATAAATGCACTAAAACCTGACGCAGCTTGTGGCTGGGACGGTATTTTACCAAGGTTTTTAAGCGGTACTACTCCATCTTGGCACCTATACTAGCCCATATATTTAACCTCTGTCTTAACACTTCTGATCTTCCTGCTTCTCTCAAAAGGGCTGTTATTCATCCCATTTTCAAGAGCGGTGATGTAAAGCTAGTTAATAATTATCGCCAATTGCTGTACTCAACGTCTTATCAAAACTATTAGAACGTTTAATTAATGGGCGACTAGTAAAATATCTGGATCGTATGAATATCACCTCAACAGTTTGGGTTTCGTAAAAATAAATCGTCTAATGACGCAGTTCACGAAATTACCAAGTTTATTGTAGAGAAGGTCAATAATAACAAAAAGTCCTCACTGTTTTTCTGGACCTCACTAAGGCCTTTGGTACCGTTCCCATTAATATCTTTTTATTGAAACTTGAGAAGATGGGGATCAGAGGCTTTCAACTTGAATTATTCCGAAGCTATCTTCTTGACAGAACCCAGTTCCTATATCCTACGGCGTGCCACAAGGAAGCATTCTCGGGCCAACCCTATTTTTAATATTTATTGACGATCTTTGCAATCTTAATATTCAATTTTCAAAAATAATCTCATATGTAGATGACACTGCTCTTACAGTCTTCGCAAATTCTTGGTCTGATCTTCAAAAAATAGCACAAGATGGCTTTAAGTCCATATACAAATGTCTTTGAGCACATATTCTTACATTAAATACCGAAAAAAACAAAGTTTATTACATTTTCGATTAGCTCAGTATCCCAACCAAAAACCCCAATAAATTAATCGCTCACTCCTGTAACAATGATATACAAAGCATTTGCACTTGTCCTCCCATTAATTCTGTTGATACGCTAAAATATCTCGGTATTGTTTTAGATCAAAATTTAAGCTTCAAAACCTCACATTGATGAATTAACAGGCAGAGTCCGTAAATTAATATTTGTATTTTAATCACTTCGCTACGTTGCCGACCAAAGTGTCATACGCAGCGTGTACCATGCACTCTGCACCTCTATTATATCGTACTCCATTTCCTGTTGGGGTAGTGCAGCCAAAACTGTTTTGAAGCCGTTAGAAATCGCACACAGAGCCATAATAAAATTATTACTTTTAAATCAATTTTATATCCAACAAATGAACTCTATAAAAATTATAATGTACTTAATGTAAGACAATTATTCATTTTAATAATACTATATACATTAAATTAACTAAACGTAGGAAGGATAAAATCTGCAGTATTCCGATAGTTAACTCCAACTTTGCAAAAAGATGTTTTACGTACCTCGGTCCTTTTCTTTATAATAAAATCAACCACGACACTAAAATTTATGATATGTGTTACTTTAAAAGCAAAAAAGCTATATACACTTTCCTTCTCAGCAAAACATAAGAAGAATGAATTTATGTGATTGTTAATAACAATAGTTATTAACAATCACATAAAACCAGACACATCCAAAAGTGACATCAGTCGCACATGTTCACAAACTCCAAACATATAAACACCTTAACCACTCATGTGGCACATAAGTAGACCTTATTTTAAATACCAACTAAATAAACATTTTTATTGATTTGCACTCTGCTATGTTCTTTGTTAGATTTTAAACTATAGAACTAACGCAAGAGAAACATTTTTATACATACTATAAGGGGGCACGGGACTGTAGCTCCTTAATACACACTATTACATAGCCTAGCTAGGAGAACAGAACGTCACCCTCACTATTTGTAACCATAATTTTGTTATATGTTTTTCTTATGTGAACATTTAATGTACTATAAGCTTATTACCAATAAAGTTATTATTATTATTTTTTCTTTCTTTTCTTACTTCAATGAAGAGTGTTTTAAAACCAGCTTTGCGGGCTTTAGCCAAGCTCAACAGGCTTAGAGTATGAGACCGGTGAATGTGAGTAATGACGATGATGAGGAAGAGGCAAGGAATTTTCTTGTTATCCTACAGGTGTTGAGTAGCTTTTGAAGCAGAATAAGAGTTAATGGCGGTTTTTGGGATTACACCTGTTGTAGAGATTATTAATGGTATTATTTTAACTATATCTACATGCCATTGAGTTTTCAATTCCATGGACAAATCGGTGTACTTTGCCATTTTTTCTGTATGAGTTGTGATCAGATTATGTGTATTACAAACTGCTACATCTACAATGTATGCAGTGTTATTTAATTTGTCTAATATTGTTATGTCCGGTCTATTGAAATGAATTGTTTTATCAGTGACTATTGTTCTGTCCCAATAAATTTTAATGTCACTATTTTCTAAAACTGTACTTGGTTGATATTTATAGTACGGTTCCTTTTCATTGATAAATTTGTGTCTATAAGCTAAATTTTGATGGACTATGGAGGCTACTTGGTCGTGTCTGTATTTGTAATCAGTTTGAACGATAGCTTTACAGCCACCGGTGATGTGCTGGATAGTTTCTGAGTTGCTCGACGCATATATTTTAATGTCATCCATATACATTAGGTGAGATAGCTTTTGGCTGGTGTTGTTATGTTTAAGTGTAAAGCCAAATCTGCTGGCGTTCAATAGGTGAGACAGAGGGTTTAAAGCCAAACAAAACCATAAGGAGCTAAGAGAATCTCCTTGAAAAATGCCTCTTTTAATTTTTATCAATTCACTAGTAAATGTCGTATTATTATGATTTACTTTTAATTGTATTTGCCACTGCAGGATAGCTGTCTGAAGAAAAGAAATTATCGTTGGATTGATTTTGTATAACTCGTGTATGTTCAAAAGCCAACTATGAGGGACAGAATCAAATTCTTTTTTGTAGTCTATAAACATTGTATGTATATTTCTATTTTTTGTTAATGCTAGTTTCATGGCGATGTTATCTATTATTAGTTGCTCTTTACAGCCTTTACTATTTATCCAACAACCTTTTTGCTGCTCAGTTAATATGTTAAATTGTTCGATGTGTTTATAAATCATCTCACTTATGCATTCAGTTATTATTTTATAAATTTTATAAAGTGTTTTGGTTGCATGTAGGTGAGTCCGTGAGTTATAAATGGTGGCAGTGTTTGCGGTGACTGTATGAATTGGCAGATATTTGTATGGATATATGTGTGGGCATAAGATAATTTCTTGTACCAGTAATTATGTATGTTGTCTGAACCGGGTGCATTCCAATTGTGTGTTCGTTTGATGATTTGAATAAACATATCTATCGGGATTACTTCAAACTGCATTTGATCAATATGTGTAGTGTCTAAGTGGTCAAGCCATGTAGCGTTTTTATTATGTTCTAAAGATTGTCCCCACACATCAGTCCAGAATTTATGTAGGTTGTGTGTTAATGTAATATCTGTTTTTGTAGATGGTATGAGATGTTTTTGTTTATTAGTTAAACTTCTATAAAAAATCATTATTAATAAACATTACGTTCTGGTTTTTACGTTCTGTACAGTGGTAGAGCCACGCATCAGCTTTTGTTGTTGCATGAATGGGCCGGCTCGACCGGGGAAGTACCATGACCTCACAGAATACCGGCGTGAAGTAGAAGTTTAACAAACTTCTGCGTTTCGTCTGGTGAGTGCAGGTAACCGGAGACCCACACACTCCCCTTCTCCAATTCTGGGGCGGGGGAGGGGGCACTCTAAGGGAGGCAACGCATCTGCTATGCCTCTAGTATTGCGGGTGTTCATAGGCGGCGGTAATCACTTACCATCACGTGAGCCACCTGCTCGTTTGCCTCCCTTTTCTATATAAAAAGATAAATACCGCTTAAATAGACTAGCAGTTGCATTCAGCCTTTGCTTTAAGGTGTCTTAAAAATCTGTTAATGATGTGTTATTATCTTCATGTGCTGCATGTTTATAATATTTTTTCTTAATATACTCTACGGTTGCACAAACACTTTGATTCTTATTCCCTGCAATATACTGAGTTAGCCGACCTATTTCTTTTCTAAAGTTTTCTACTCTTTTCTCCATTCTAATTTGCCACGCCGGTTTTCTATAGGTTTTGTTTCTGGAGTTTACTTCTAATTTTTATAGCCATTGCAAGTTACAGCTGTGTATGCAGCACAATATATTATAGTGTGAAATTCTGTATAGTTGATATTATGATTTAAATGCTTAGGAAGTATTTTGTCATTTAGATATTGATTTATATGTGCAAATTTTCTGGACGGTTTTTGTTTTGGTATATATGGTCTGGTTTCTGGATCCGTGTTTCTATATTGTTCTAAGGCCTTATTGAACTCAATTTGTATATAGTTGTATCCAACAGAATTGTCTAGTGAAGGAGTAGGGTTACTGTCGTTTTCTAGAATGGTTACATTTGTTGTATCTTGATTTAAATCTTCTGAGTTATCATGAGAGTTTGCTGCGGGTGAATTTGGGTCATTTGAGATAGTATTAAATTGTGTATTTTGAAGCGGTCGAGTATTCTTTAAAAAAAACTTTCATGTCTTTAATTCTTTGAGTAGAAACCATTTTATTTTTAAATATTACTCTCCTTTGGTCCGCGATTCTTTGATCGGTAAGGTGTGATAAATATGGGTGTTTGTTGATAAATAATGCGTGCATCTTTTTTCGGTATGCAGTTTGATTTTTTTCTAAATCAGTAGCCTCAAAATAACAGCGTATTATGTCTTCGTTTATTTCATTGGATCATTTCATTCGGATGTTTCCGTTATTGTTTTGATTGCTCATGACTATGTTACGGTGTGTGGTGTGAGGTGTAGATGCGTCTACTTGTTGTTCACCTTGAGTTGTTTTGAATTGTATTAGGTGCTACCTCTGCTCTTATTTCTTCTCTAATGTTTTCTGATAAGAGGTTGTTTCGTATTATTTGTCTCCTTTGGTTCCCAACACGCTGTCTTGTAACTTCCAATTCTGGAAACTTCTGCGTATATTCATTATGTAAATGACTTAAATAGTTATTTAATAATGTTGTCTCACATTTTGTTATTATAAGATAAGTGCGCCAAATGAATCGGTTCATCTCTTGAGACCATTTTTTACGCGCGCGTGGTTTACCAACAGTGGGTGCAGGATTTGTGGCATTTGCCGTCTGCACAACATAGGCTGGCGTCCTAAGAGAAGTTTGTGGTGATGAGGAAGAATTGGACACGTCCGAGGATCGGAAAAGACTATGCGTTGATGAAGGTGACGGAATATTTGCAAATAATGAGCGAGGTGATGAAGCAGATGAATGCATTGAATTATGTGAAGATATGCGTGATGAAAGTTGCTTTGTGGTTTCCAGGTCCGTATTTCGAGTTGGATATCCAATCTGGATCTGGCTTTTTTCTGTAGTTGTAGGCGCAGTTCTAGTAAGGCGCCTTCGTAAATTATACTTTAGATTAAATTTTGACATTTTTCATTATGTTCCCACGAGTATCTAGGGTAATATGAAGTCGATCTCAGCAGAACCCCGTTTGCTGAGACAAAGGCTGGTTTCTAAAGTAAGCTACACTTGGAGTTTGCCCTGGCTCCAAGAGTGGCACGCTTACGGCCGGGCACGACTCCGGCGAGCACGGCAGACCTTGGATTGGCGTACAGGAAAGGAGTGGGAATGAGTAGGAGAAAGGTTAGCAGAGTTTGGGAGTTCAGGAAATGTAGGCTGTTAGTTTGGGAGGCGTAATTATATATAGATGTGTGCTTTAAAATGGTTGTTGTGCCAAGATGTTCTGGCCAAATCAAGATAATCTCAGTACTATCTTACTTCCCGTAAGCCCCCACCGCGTCAATGTAGCCTATTCTGGGCGGTTATTACTATTATTATTATATACACAAGGTGTTCCATATTTAGTAATAAATACCGGCACGTACCCACGCTACTTTGATGTAATAAACACAGCGGTAAGGCTAATATGACTAAATGAAGTTATAAATCTTTCCATACAAAACTTAAAAATATTTTATTTAATCAAACTTTTGATGTCCCTAACTAAGACACTGTTTCTCTCTAATCGGATAAATTAAATGTAGGTTTTTAAATCCCATTAAATTACACGTGACTTCAATTGCTTTTGTTATTTCCAAAATATTTACCTATTCATTTGTAATTGGATACGTAACACAACGCCCTTATGTTTATGTTATCCTGATAATTCTCTACCTAATACTTTTAGAAAGACCGCCGTCGCGCCAAAGCGGCGGCTCGTTTGAGTACCTACCGCGTGTAGGTGCAAACATAGGTAGTAGTGATCATACATTTTATTTAATAGATTGTAAATATCTAATTGTTATTTACTAATATGACGTACAGGCAACCTAGTTTGTGAAAAGAAAAAAAAATAAGTCTTGTAATATTCAGGAAACAGAAAAGTTAACTCATCGCAGAAGTCACATACATACATTTTTAGCAGCAAATTCCTTTGACGAGTCAAATCTACCACAGCACTGAACGTACCATTACAACCTCACAAAAATGGCTCGATATGAGATCCATGTTTTTCAAGGCACAAACGCATTCTGCGAAACACTGACTCAGTGGCATTATTCACCATCTGGGGTGTTACAGTCTGAAATGCAGCGACTATTTTCTGGCGCATTTCTTCTTCGTTGTTGCAATCATTTGCGTTAACAACGCTTTTTATATATCCCCATAGAAATAAATCTAATGGCGTTAAATCCGGCGATCTCGCTGGCCTTGCAATAGGACCTCCATGTCCAATCCACTTAGAGCCAAATCGATGAGTAAGGTAGGCCCTGCACGACCTCGCAAAGTGAGCTGGAGCCCCATCATGCTGGAATACGACTGATGCGAATGTTGCCACAGGCAGGTCTTCCAGCACATCTTCAAGTTGGGTCCTCAGAAAGTTCTCATTGTTTTCCTAATTAAAATTTGACGATATCAACACTGGATCCAACAAGCGGTCACCTATAGTGCCTGCCCAGATGTTTATCCGCCAACGATGTTGAAAGTTGGATGAACGATACGCTCTCAGATTCTCGTGCGCCCACACATCGTGGTTGTGGCAGTTAAATAAGCCTGCTCGTGTATATGAAGCCTCATCAGTCCATAAGACCTTCCGATTAAATAAGGGGTCAATAGCTACTTGATCACAATACCATCGCGTGAACCCTCACGTGGAAGGAAGTCACTTCTGACTTCTTCCACGTTCTTCGAAGTTCTTGGGTCTTGCGTTGTGATACCGAGTGATACGGATGTTAACCGTCCCTATTCAATATCCGCCATACTGCTCCATGGTTAACACCAAAAACTAGTCCAGCACGGCGAGAACTGGTCTACTCATTAAAGTATTCTAGAATGTTGTTATCCATAGCCGTGCTCAAAATCGAAGGCCTTCCGTCACTATTGCGCTGGTGCAAAGAATCAGTTGTATGTAATCTATTGACCAAATTCCTAAAATAAGCACACGATTGAAGAACTCGGGAGTTATTTGGGTTTCCGGAAACGTACCGTTCGTTGTAAAGGTTCTAGCATCAGTTAACACACCATCACACATTATCATATCGTAATACTTCGCGTTAACTCATTTTTCTTAATTATGATACGTCCGCACATCTCAAAATTCCAGTAGAAACTAATGGGAAGGGCAAATACATCAAACAACTCGCGCTAAATAGCGGTATGTTTCAAACGTTTCTTTCAAAAAACCGCCAACTAGGTACACGGGTTGCATTCAATCAACATTTTTAAGAAGGAGGACGGAGTGCAGAGTTGGCACGTGGAATGTTAGAGGAGGCATGAGAGATAAGACGAATGAGTTGATTGAAATAATGAAAGAAAGAGAATTAGATGTCGTGTGTTTGTCGGAGACCAAGCGGAAGGGCAGCGGTACTGAAGAGCTCCCTGGCGGGGCGTTAGCTCTATGGTCCGGAGTTCCGGGGAGCGAGAGCGCCTGCCAGGGAGTGGGGGTGCTGCTGTCGTCTCGGTTGGTTAATGTTATGACTGAATATATGGTTGTGAACTCGAGACTTCTCTGTGTTCGCTTTAAATTGGGACTGACGAAGTTATTCCTTTTGGCTGTTTATGCGCCGGTAGCTTCGTCGTCCAGAGCTGAGCTGGAGGAGTTTTGGGAGAATGTAAGAGAAATCTAGACTTGGTTAGAGGAAACTAAAGAATTGTTGTATGTGGTGATTTGAATGGATGGGTTGGTACCGCTCGGCCAGGGTACGAGTCGGTGCTTGGAATGTTTGGCGATAAAAGGGTTAACGATGCTGGCAAGCTTATACTGGCTGTATGCAAGGAAAAGGGTCTTCTTGTGACAAACACTATGTTTAGTCACAAGAAAATCCATATGTATACTAAAACAAGAGAAAATGAGAGAAGTATGATCGATTTATTCCTGGTGGATGACCGACTGCGAAAACAGGTGATGGATACGCGAGTGTTCCGAGGTGCTGGGAACGGATCACTATCTAGTGATTACTAGATTTAGGGGTCTGTTCGCGGGTTGGCGCCACCGGACGGCGATACCAGAACCACAGTCGGTCGGTAGCATACGAAGCTGGAAGCTTCAGGAAGCGGACACTAGGGATAAATATCAAGCAAGGGTAGCCGAAAAGCTGGACAGCATTGATGTCAGGAAAGAATGTGTGGAAGAAATATGGCAGAGCCTTAGAGATGGAATGGTTAGTGCAGCGGAAGACGTGTGTGGAACTGTGAAAAGAGGTAGTAGTAAAAAGGGTGATGCATGGTGGAATGACGAAGTGAAAGAAGCTGTAAATAAGAAGAAGAAAGCATGGTTAGACTACTTGACCTCTAGTAATGATAAGGATATGAGAGAGAAGAGGAAAGAAAGATATAAGCTCCAGAAAGTTCACACGAAAGCATTGATTGAGGAAGTGCGTGAAAGGTGTAGAATGGAAGCGGACGAAAGGTTGTCGCACAACTTCAAGGAGAACTCCAAACTCTTCTGGAAAGAGGTTGGAAGGACCCGGAGTGGTGCGACAGCCTTAAGAATGAATAAAGTGCTTTCGGGAACCAATGACGTCCTCTCAGAAAAATCGGACGTCACGCAGCGATGGAGCGAATTTTATAGAGAGATGTATGCGTGTGATGATCTTAGTGAGGGATCCAGGGGTGACGCCGTGACTGGTACGCCAGACTCGGACCTCGATGACACTGAGGTCATCAGTATGAAAGAGATTGAATGTGCGATTAGAAGTTTGAAATGTGGTAAGGCTGCGGGACTAGACTGCGGGTGCTATCGGGCGATCAGCTTGACCAGTTTAGCAAGTAAAGTTTACTCGAAGGTTTTGACACGTAGGATGCAAGATAAATCGGAAAGATTTCTATGGGAGGCACAATGCGGATTTAGACCTGGAAGAGGATGCACGGATCGAATGTTTTCTCTCCGCATGATCACGGAGAAGCTTCTGGCTGCTAACCAGAGGATTTTCTGTGCTTTTGTGGATCTTGAGAAAGCATTTGATAAGGTTGTAAGGAAGAAAATGTGGGAACTGTTGCCAGGGTATGGTGTGGATGGTCGATTGCTAAGGGCTGTGCAGTCACTTTACTGTGACTGTAAAGCCTGTGTGTGGGTAGGGCATGACCTGTCACCCATGTTTAGCGTCCAAACGGGGGTTGTGTCATGTCTTCCTGGCTGTTCATACTGTATCTCGACAGCTGTTTACAGAAGCTGAAAGATAGCTG
>JAGSMR010000773.1:0-13386 GCA_029286605.1 Sericinus montela | reverse complement strand
CTGGTTTCTAGAGGCCAGCAAGGAGATTTAACCAGAAAAACGTTCCACGTCACAGATTAAACAAATGACACTGGGTTTGTAAATCTGTATAATTTTTCAACATGTGATATCATAATAAATTAAACGGAAAGCGCTGTCGGATATGCGCAGCGTACACTTGTCTAACTTAACACACAAGAAATGTTGGGTAGTTTGAAAAAGAAACATGCAACATTTAAGTCTAAATGGAATACAGAAGCTCTACATGGAACTGCTGTGTAATAAAATGTATGACAATTCAAAAATAGATTAATATGTCGATTTATTAATACATTTCTAAAAGTTCCTTTTAATCTTTTAACGAAAACAGATTTAGCGCAGCCAGGCGTATGGCTGCGTAAAAAAATAAAACAATGGCTTTATAATTAATTTATTACCTAATGTTTGAATTAGGACTGCGAACCATGACAGGGATTTAGATCCGCCATTCGACTATTGTCGTGATCCACTCGAGCACAAGCGTTGCAGCTTAGTGGGAGTGGTTAACAAGAATACTGGTAATGTTAGGCATTGCTAGTATCTTTAAAATAGACGAAGGTAGTATTCCTCAATCGTATTTGAGCCACCATTCTCATTTTACTAAATTCTTTTTATAGTCCTAAATAACTTTTATCAAAAAGCCACAAAGGAAATAACTAATCTGGCTTCACGCCAATAAACCAGAATGCATCGGTGTGCTAATATCAGGTTCAATGCAATTCGACAATCTTATTATGTCTTACATTTATAACATAATTCATTTAAACCTAATGACAGCTACTAAAATTATACAATACAGAAATTAAATATTAAAGGCCATAATGAAATTTAAATTTGGGCAATTTATGCTAAGCAGACAGCATATATTTTTTATCAAAATTTTGGCGACAAATTATGAACATTTTATTTATGAAGACATTGAAAAAAAAGTTTTAGAAATTTTTTTTTTTGAGGTTGTAGCCCTGGTTTCTAGAGGCCAGCAAGGAGATTTAACCAGAAAAACGTTCCACGTCACAGATTAAACAAATGACACTGGGTTTGTAAATCTGTATAATTTTTCAACATGTGATATCATAATAAATTAAACGGAAAGCGCTGTCGGATATGCGCAGCGTACACTTGTCTAACTTAACACACAAGAAATGTTGGGTAGTTTGAAAAAGAAACATGCAACATTTAAGTCTAAATGGAATACAGAAGCTCTACATGGAACTGCTGTGTAATAAAATGTATGACAATTCAAAAATAGATTAATATGTCGATTTATTAATACATTTCTAAAAGTTCCTTTTAATCTTTTAACGAAAACAGATTTAGCGCAGCCAGGCGTATGGCTGCGTAAAAAAATAAAACAATGGCTTTATAATTAATTTATTACCTAATGTTTGAATTAGGACTGCGAACCATGACAGGGATTTAGATCCGCCATTCGACTATTGTCGTGATCCACTCGAGCACAAGCGTTGCAGCTTAGTGGGAGTGGTTAACAAGAATACTGGTAATGTTAGGCATTGCTAGTATCTTTAAAATAGACGAAGGTAGTATTCCTCAATCGTATTTGAGCCACCATTCTCATTTTACTAAATTCTTTTTATAGTCCTAAATAACTTTTATCAAAAAGCCACAAAGGAAATAACTAATCTGGCTTCACGCCAATAAACCAGAATGCATCGGTGTGCTAATATCAGGTTCAATGCAATTCGACAATCTTATTATGTCTTACATTTATAACATAATTCATTTAAACCTAATGACAGCTACTAAAATTATACAATACAGAAATTAAATATTAAAGGCCATAATGAAATTTAAATTTGGGCAATTTATGCTAAGCAGACAGCATATATTTTTTATCAAAATTTTGGCGACAAATTATGAACATTTTATTTATGAAGACATTGAAAAAAAAGTCTTATTTAGAAATGCTTCATATAAAGCTTATACTGGCTGTATGCAAGGAAAGGGTCTTCTTGTGACAAACACTATGTTTAGTCACAAGAAAATCCATATGTATACTAGAACAAGAGAGAATGAGAGAAGTATGATCGATTTATTCCTGGTGGATGACCGACTGCGGAAACAGGTGATGGATACGCGAGTATTCCGAGGTGCTGACCTGGGAACGGATCACTATCTAGTGATTACTAGATTTAGGGGTCTGTTCGCGGTTGGCGCCACCGGACGGCGATACCAGAACCACAGTCGGTCGGTAGCATCCGAAGCTGGAAGCTTCAGGAAGCGGACACTAGAATAAATATCAAGCAAGGGTAGCCGTTACATATGACACATTACACATTAAATATGTGTTGTTTGTCTTGGCATTGAAGACTAAGCTCTTATTTAAAAAAAAATCCTCTTATTTTAATTTAAAAAAATATAACTTCACGCCGTTCAAAATATAGGGAAGACAGAAGTGTAGATAATTAAGCTGTTTCGACCCACCGAAGATATTTTTGGGACAACGTGCCAGCTTAGCTTCACATATCACTTCGGAGTAAAGGGATATGGATTCGAATTCCTCTAGGAGCAAAAATTTGCGTGATGAATATGAATGCTTGTATTTGAGTCATGGAAGCTTTTATGTACATATTAATCTATTTAAATATTAGTTCGTCAATGTAAAGATGGCAATAGGCTAATCACTCGTCCGAATATCTCAAATGGGCTTCGTCGAAAGCCGAGAATAAAGGTATCTAAAGAACACTATTGTGTAGACCTCTCTACCCCAGTATTGAGAAAATGCGAGAAAATATTTGTTTATTTATTAATATATACTTATTATTATTAATTAAACTTCTTTATAAATAGGGAGGTTTAAACGACGTTCTTATCTCTGAAATGGATACGGGTGTGCCTTGATGGTTTAGCCACGTTGAGCGAATAAGTGAAGAAAATATATTGCTAGAATTTTAATATTAAAAGAAGTCTAGGTAGGCCGAAACTAACTTTTCAACACCATATTAGCAAATAGCTCAAAGAAGGGAGGGTTAAAATTACTTGGATACGTAGAAGAATGAATAAAAGGGAGAATTTTATTGAAGTCAAAGACGTAAGTAGTCATCGAGTTTTTGTGTAAGGATCGTGAAAATTGGCACTCCGTTATCTCTAGCTACCCCTTTTGGGGAATATACGTGAAGATATTTATTCATTATTTATTGTTTATACAGACAGATCGATCCTACATTGATTTCGATCAGCTCTGTTTTTGAGCCCTTGTAAAGTAGATTTAAAAACTCTTAATCTTCTTCTACCATTTTAATTTAGATAAAACGTTCCAGTTAAGATAATATCGTACAAACGCTTACTTTAAATATAAATCCATTATTACTGCTGAGAGCATTTAGTGAACAAACTACCGGGCTAATAAATCTCATCGAGTTTTTGTGCAAACGAGCGAGCGAAAATTATTCTCACTGAGGAAACTTGGGGCCAAGACTAAAAGGCTTCCGGGCAGTTCTTCATTATTTTAATTTACAATCTACCTACATGTTATTAATTGGTGCTACATAAGCCAATCTTCATATTATTATCTCTATGTCGTACATACATACATGCATACGGCGTGTAATAATCCATTGCTGGGCATAACCTATACCATGATGGTTTGCCATAATCGCAGCGTTCGTTGAGCAAAGTGTCGATCGTAGTAACTGATAATATACATATACATAGATAGGGCAACATCACTTACATAGCTTTGATCGCAAAGTAAGCAGCTTAAGCACTTAACTATTGAATCAGAAACTACGAAGATACCATTAACACCCAGACCAGAGAAATGTGGAAAAGTATTTTCTTCATTGACCCAACAGGGTATCGAACTCGGTAATTTACACTTGCCCTGCTAGTCACGGACCGTTTATTTCGGTCTGGCGTTGTTTCGAGATTATTATCCCACCATCCGTTGGCATATATGTTCATCTTCACATATTTTCTCAATATTGGAGTAAACATAGGTCGAGACAATTAAACTCTTTCGTCCTACTGAACAACGTGATGATTGGTTAACCTATTGCCATCTTGTGTCGCAGCTAACAATACAATATATTTACATAAGTGCATATTTAAAAAGATGAATACTCATATTTTTACACATCCGTGATTCGAGTACAAACATTCATAAACCTCATACAAGTTAGAATCCTTAACTTGGAAGGCAGCATCACTAACAACTTGATTACTGAGACATCGAGGCATAAAAGTTTAAATATTTAAATGAAAAAATATTAAATCCTTTTTTATTAGACGTTCATTATAGTTATAGGGTATGTGTTTGTGACCAAGCGATGCTTCGGCCCGTACGTACAGCTATTAATTGGTGTAAAATAATACATACTATTGTAACAAAATATTAAAATGTTGTTGCAACGTAAGTGTACCACATTTCTTTCTATTGGTGCCGCAAGAGGCAACTAAAGGATTTTTTTCTCATTCGAAAAATCAAATAAAAAAAAAAGTAAAACAGTTCCACACATCCTGTCGTTTACCGTTCAAGTTAGATCAAGATACATATATGTGCAAAATTTTATAACATTTTCAATTAGTTTCGAAATGCATGTACACCGTGGCATGGGATTTTTATTTCAGTAATTTAATGAACACTTTTTAGTACATTCGAAACCGCAGTCTCCACCACACCGTTGCTTCGCTCTTAATAATTGTGGTAATTTTTTTCGCTATTAGCGTACATTTAAAATCTCTATCGCCAGCCAACATATGATTAAATATTATCACATAAACCCTAAATATATATTTAGATTCCTACTTGGTAGCGCTGCTTTCGAAGACAAGAGTTACTGGTCTAGTGTATTCTGTTATTGCCATTTAAGAGATTGTTCCGCTGTAATTAATTAAAAATTCCTACCCTGATACCATATATCAACTGTTCCTACCTTATAGAGTCGTTGTGAGACGTATATATATATATATATATATGTATATATATATATATATATATATATACATATATATATATGTATATATATATATATATGTATATATATATATATATATATATATATATATATATATATATATATATATATATATATATATATATATGTATATATATATATATATATATATATATATATATAATCTACTGTAACATATCTTAGACTGTTCGAAAAATTTCTTTGTGCTAGATCTGACATTGACAATCATGGTAGTCGCCTCAGTGCCCTCTTCACGACACTCACGTTTAGAAAGATGGTATATAATATATTTATTTAATAGTAATATATATTAGTATTACTATTAAATAAATATATGTTATAGTTATAAAAAATTCATAATAGCCGAGTGGTAAGGTATTCGAATCTCGGTCGGAGACTCGAAGAGTCAAGAGACCCGAATTCGATCCCCAGGTGGCAGGCTCGTACCGATGACTTTTTCAAAAACTTTTGTACAAATTATATCGTTGGCTTGGACATAAAGACGGCTACGGGCTCACCGCCTGTCGCGTTGTACCGAAAACATCTTCGGTGGAAAGTGGGTCAAAGTTACTTAATTGTCTAGGACTAGACCTCTGTTCATCCCTGTATTCGTGAATGGCGTGAAAATATTTATTTATTTCATTTAATAATTACATATTTATAGCATATTTAAAATCTTTATTGCGTTTGTTATCAGTATTGGGTATGTGTTGCCCTTATTTATTTTTCAGCTTATGATATAGACCAACATACAGTTGGGTGTTTGAGCTATGAAAACTATGCGACACAAAGGGTTATACCTTTAACCACACTTGCTTTCGAAGACAAGAGTTACTGGTCTAGTGTATTCTGTTATTGCCATTTAAGACATGTAGATGATTCCGCTATAATTAATTAATAATATATATATATATATATATATATATATATATATATATATATATATATATATATATATATATATATATATATATATATATATATATATATATATATATATATATATATATATATATATATATATATATATATATATATATATATATATATATATATATATATATATATATATATATATATATATATTATTAATTAATTATAGCGGAATCATCTACATGTCTTAAATGGTAATAACAGAATACACTAGACCAGTAACTCTTGTCTTCGAAAGCAAGGTTACCAAGTAGGAATCTAAATATATATGTAGGGTTTATGTGATAATATTTAATCTAATATATCCTGTGAAGACGCTCATCTCATTGTAAGAGATATAGTCATAATATTTGTGTTACTACCTATCGGTGGATCTGTGGTTAAAGGTATAACCCTTTGTGTCGCATAGTTTTCATAGCTCAAACACCCAACTGTATGTTGGTCTATATCATAAGCTGAAAAATAAATAAGGGCAACACATACCCAATACTGATAACAAACGCAATAAAGATTTTAAATATGCTATAAATATGTAATTATTAAATGAAATAAATAAATATTTTCACGCCATTCACGAATACAGGGATAGACAGAGGTCTAGTCCCAGACAATTATAACTTTGACCCACTTTCCACCGAAGATTTTTTCGGTACAACGCGACAGGCGGTGAGTTGTGTTGTTTTAAGGTCCCCAAGCCAACGATATAATCGGTGGCTGGTGTTTTGAAAAAGTCATCGGTACGAGCCTGCCACCTGGGATCGAATTCGGGTCTCTTGACTCTTCGAGTCTCCGACCGAGATTCCGAACACCTTACCACTCGGCTATTATGAATTTTTATAATTATAACATATATTTATTTAATAGTAATACTAATATATATTACTATTAAATAAATATATTATATACTATCTTTCTAAACGTGAGTGTCGTGAAGAGGGCACTGAGGCGACTACCTGCTGATTGTCAGATCTAGCACAAAGAAATTCTTTCGAACAGTCTAAGATATGTTACAGTAGATTATAGATATATATATATATATATATATATATATATATATATATATATATATATATATATATATATATATATATATATATATATATATATATATATATATATATATATATATATATATATATATATATATATATATATATATATATATATATATATATATATATATATATATATATATATATATATATATATATATATATATATATATATATATATATATATATATATATATATATATATATATATATATATATATATATATATATATATATATATATATATATATATATATATATATATATATATATATATATATATATATATATACATATATATATATATATATATATATATATATATATATATATATATATATATATACATATATATTTCATCATCACAGCCAAGATGTCATCTAGTCACGATAGCCAAGTGGTTTGGTGATCGGAATTTGAGTTAAGAAACACGATTTCGATCCCAAGTGGTAGGCAAGTACCAATTTGTTTCAAAACTTATGTACGATTTATATCGTTGGCTTGGACATCAAGACGGTGACAGGCTCTCCACCTATCACGTTGTCTCAAAATTTTGTCTGTCTGTCCCAATACTGTGTGTGGTGTGAAGATATTAATATTAATTTTTTTCATAATCATCTTTTACATGTTTGGCAACTATCGACTATTCGGTCAAAATTCTTTCATTATCATACTCACGCAATTAGCCAACTGAATCTGCTATCGAAATACTTAATACTTACTTAAATTACTCGCGCGATGCCGTTTCTAAGGCAAATGTAACGCCGACTGGTAGTAGCCTCTGGTGACAATAAGGCTGGTTCTTTTATCGCTGAAATTTTAAGTTTAGACATTCGACGAGCAAATGCAGCCATCTTCAAACTTTTTAATTGCCATCATTGTTATTTAAAATAGTGCTCAGGAAAACTACCAACTATGCTATTAAGTTATCAATAAATGTGCTTAGTTTAATAGCTGTAATTAACAAAAGCAAACTCTTAAAAATAAACAAAAAACCTTATCACATATTTCCAAAGCTATAGCCAATAAAGTCATTTCGATTCACCGTTTTGAGACAGCCAACTAGACTTTCGATTCGTCACAAAGTTTTAAATAAAAACAAAATAAATATCTTCACGCAATTCCCAATACAGGGGTAGACAGAGGTCTAGTCTAGACAATTAAGTCCCTAAGCCTGCCACATGAGAATCGAACTCGGGTCTCTTGACTCGAAACTACGACCACCCAACCTTGCTTAGGTTCTAAAATCGTGACTCTTAAAGAAAATTTTAACTTTTAAAATAAACTGCCTAGGACGCTTTTCACTTGTACCACATCGTTTAAAAGCTATACATTACGCGTGCGCATAGAGCGTTAACCCGGGAAACAAAACCCCTGAGTTGCGTATTGCCAAATTTTTTCCGGACGCTAATTATGTCTTGGCAAAATTTTGAACATTCTATAACTACAATAGCCAGCGAATAAAAAGTATTTTATCCTTCATATATTAACTAGTTAGCGAGGTTTGAACCCGCAACCCTTTACTTCTAAATCAATACCGAATACCAATACCAATACCAATACCAACTACCGAATCTATTATCAAGTCGAAAATTATTAATAATACGTATCAGTTTTAATAACTGAACTAAACATTTTCTTCTATTTATGAAAGTAAATAATTTTTGTGTGATTAAATTTTAATACTTCGACGATTTCAGTAATATACCTTTTTCAACATACTTTTTTTAATTAATACTGAATAAGCGCTTTATCTCAATAATAAATGGAAGTTAATTTAGATACCTTTCAGTTTTTTTTTTTCACAAAGTTTATAAATAAGCTAATGACTATTAAATATGCAAACACCACTCCATAAACTATTATATAATAAAATAAATATCTTGGCGAATATTTCCAATATTAGGATAGACAGAGGTCAAGAAGATTAGGTTCTTTCGACCCACCTTTCACCAAAGACAATTTGGGCAATCGTGACAGTTGGTGTGATTATATAAAATGTAATTTTTGTTTTACATTTTGATATTAAGTTTTATTAAATTTATCTTCACGTAATTTTCCTAACTGAAAATTAATCATTATTCTCTTCTTTACAGGCTATCAAGAGTCTACTGCTGAAGATATGCCTCTGCCAAAGATTTCCGCATCCGGTCCGCACGGTCCGCAGTGAAGGATCACGTTTGAGATCCATAAGCCATCACTGGCAACACGCTCAGGTTGTAAACTTAATAACAGCTTTAAGGAACCTTTAATCTCTCTTGTCAATAGGTATAAATGTCTAATGAAATTTAAACTTTTCCATATACTCATGTTTTTTGCAGAGTTAATACAGAATCTCGCAACAACTTTCATCTGCAGTGAATCTAAGAAGTTCTAGAGATTCCAACTTATAATTGAAATTGTCTCCTAGCCACAAACTTCTGTATCGGTGACAATTTGTATAGAAAAGTTGAAAACTTTAGAAAAATATTACTTTTTATATATGTACAACTTTCATACCATACAATTTTCAGTTTCGAAGGCTTTATGTTTGGTTATTGACGAACAGAACTTATAACTATGATACTATTCATGTTGGGTTACGAATAGCATCATAGTTATCCCAAAAATGTCTTCGGTTGAAAGTGCATCGAAAGGACTTAATTATCTAGACCTCTGTCTACCCTGTATAGGAACTGCATGAAGATATTTTTATGTTAGGTTACAACGTCAGATAATACCACCTTCTCGTTGATGTTGTAAATGTGATTAAGCGAAAAGCCTTAAAATGCTTACTGACAGATGGCGGGAATCTTTCCGCCATCACGAAAATGTTATAACTATATAGCAGGCTGGTGACGGGCAGCAACGTCTTGGGGTGGATAAGCTTGGGGTTTGGTTTATGAACAGCAATTAAGCGTGGCAATTATGGTAAGTCTTATATATAGTGATACATATTTTTACATGACTCACAACTTTGCTAACAACTAGCGCATCGATCTAGCTTAGGATTATCGGGCGGTTGAGGCTTGTGAGTGTGTAACTTTAGAAAATGAATGGGGAGAGATATAGAAGAAATTAAGGGGGAAAATATAACCGAAGCTCCGCTATTTCATAGAAGCCAAAAATGCATTGGCGACCTTAAGAAAGAAAAAAATAAAAATATCTTCACGCAATTCCCAATACAGGGGTAGACAGAGGTCTAGTCTAGACAATTGAGTCCCATTGACCCACCTTTCACCGAAGATATTTTCGGGACAACGTGACAGGTGGTGAGCCTCTCGCCGTCTGACCGAAAGAAAGGATTTATGAAATGGTTAAAAGGGAGTGTGTGGGCCTCTAATTATCTCACTTACTTGATGAAAAAAAAATGTGTTTATTTTACGTCGGAATGCTGTAATGCCATATTCCAACCCAGGTTGATCGATACATTCATACAGCACTGTCACTAAGACTAAGTTGCTGGCATACAGGTTTTCCTGGTTCAGGATCCAGGGCTGGATTGTATTTATAAGTAAAATGTATTTTATTTCAATTTATATTTTTTTTACCCACATACAATGAGGGATGCTCTATGAATGAGCAAAAGAATCAAAATCGAAAACAAAATTCATATAATACAAATAGTACGAAAAATATTTTAAATACCTCATATTATTTTAGTAACTTCAACTTCAATTCTTCGAAATAAATCAAAGGCAACATCGTTTATCAGTTCACGAACTCAACAAACAATTTGAAACATCACATTCCGATTTGAGAGCTAACCAACGTAGAACTGGGATATGTGAGAGGTACTACATAGTAATTTAAAACAAAATATTTTAAAGTCCATACTGTTCACCTATCCCATGAGGAGGATTTGCATTAACAATACGCTTTGTAAACAAATTGTCGATTGTTATTACATGATACCAAATACCCCGAGCCAAGAAAGACGGTGGCAATATTTTTATGCCATGCCACAAACCACTATAGTATAATATCATGTCGTTACATATTGATATCTTTTTTTTTTACTTTTCTTAAAGTAAAAGCATACATTATAAGAGATGTCTTTGAAAATTTAATACATTTTGGTTAGGTATTAATCAAAAAATCTTTTAATATAAGCAGGGAAAGAAAGTGTAATTGTGTTGTAATTTCTTGATTGAATTTATTTTTAAAGGAGAAAAGGCTGCTAATGCGAAATCTTCTAATATTATAATAAATTAATATTATTTTATAAAACTTACGCAGTTACAATAACAAAATTCACAGATAAATCTTTAGCTAAGGACTGATTAAAAGTAGAATATAACATTAAAATATCTAGAAGTTTTCATCAGCATCCGTAGCTGGAAGCTTCAGGAAGCGGACACTAGGAATAAATACTGCCACTGCAGCCAGTGCTGGACAGCATTGGTGTCAGGAAAGAATGTGTGGAAGAAATATGGCAGAGCCTTAGAGATGGAATGGTTAGTGCAGCGGAAGACGTGTGTGAACTGTGAAAGAGGTAGCCCTGACTGCGTTAATCAAAAAGGCAAGGCGTTGTGAAAAGTGCACGCCTTGCAATACATAACGCAGTGTTGGTACCGACTTTGTTATATGGCAGCGAAACCTGGGTATGCCAGAAGAAGCATAAAAGCAGGTTAAATGCAGTGGAGATGCGATCTCTTCGTAAAATGTGCGGCCTTACCATGGCCGACCGAAAGCGAAACGAAGAGATTCGCAATATGGCAGGTTTGAAAGATGACCTTGTCTCAAAAATGGATAAGGGCGTGCTACGATGGTTTGGGCACGTTGAGCGAATGAGTGAAGACCATGTGAGCAAATTGCTCGAAGAGAGGAGGGTCAAGAGTACTCGGATACCTAGACGTGCATGTATGAAGAAGATGATGAATCTGAAAGAAGCGAAAGAAGTATGTAGGGATCGTGACACTTGGCGATCTGTTCTCTGGCTACCCCGTCAGATTGTGCGTGAAGATAAATAAATAAAAATCAACGAGGTCTTTTTTTTCTGTTTATGATTTATTTTATTTTTTATATTATGAAAAAAAAACAAATTACAAATGAAACAACAATACACTGTACTATAAAACCAAGTGGTTTTTTTGTACAATGGAGTTCGTCCATACAGATAACATTATTTAGCAGTTTACTTATTATTATAAACCAGATAGTTTACATTAATAATTACGAACATGATATAGGAATTTTAGTGAGGGTAGATTAGGTGCGAATGTGTTTGTCGTTATAACAATGACGAGCACATAAAAAGAAAAAGAAACAAATGCGTCTGAGTGTCCTAAGGGTGTGTCAACATTATTATTATTATTTATATAATTATCATGTAGCAAAGCTAAGTAGTAGTTAGTTAATTTAGATTTGATGTTGTTTGGGTTTATTTCGTAACGGTAATTCGTTTATTAATTTTGGAATCATAAATTCGAGTGTGCGTTTTCCATAGTTATTCTTATTATACACAGGCACATATAATTTTTATTAGAGATAGCGCGAGTACCTTTGCTATGTGATATTAGAGTTTGCAGGTCTTTGTTAAAAAACTGTTCTTTTAAGAGCAATATATTTGATTTTGTCAGGGATTGGGATTATTTTACAATACGCGAACAACATATGGTAGTTATTTTATATTTACTTTTACTTAAAGTGGGACGATTATCTTTAGAAACCTTAATTGAAGTTGAAAAATTTTGTCTATGAATGTTTTGAATGTGAATCCATAGCTACTCAAACCGTACCAAGTTATTGATTCAACTAAGCTTTATATAATAATAATTTAATTGGAAAGTCAATTTTGTTTTTAATTAGTACAAATTTTGTCAGAATTGATTTTAGCCGGTCACAAACGTTACTTATATGCTTTTTCCAATTTAGTCGGCTATCAATTATGAGACCTAGGTACCTATGGTTGTCCGTATAAACTATTGACGGACAATAGCACATAGATTTTATTTGACATGAATGTAAGCAGGAGTGTGAGTGTGCTATGAGATTAGGCACTGTTTTAGCACGGTTATGAGAAGAGCTGATATACATTATTTTAGTTTTTATCGTTTAAAACCAAACCAACATCGTGAGACCACTTAATAAGAGATGTAAAATCTTTTTGCAAACGTATAAATGCGACTCCAAGATCGGCATCAGCCGCTACTAGGCACGTGTCGTCGGCAACCGATAAATTTCACAGCTGTCAATTAAATTTATTAAACTATTAACATATGTTAAGTAGTGTAAAGGTCCGAGTACTGATCCCTGTGCAGTTCCTTCAGTTACAGTCTTTTTATAACTCCAATTTTCAGCGATCTATCTGGTGCAATTTTATGTCTAATGATTTTAGGTCACGTGCACGAATATTATCTATTCCGGGAGACTTGTTGTCATCTAGTGATTTTATTATTTTATTTATTGTATTCGAGCTACTTTCTGAAATCTAAATGTTAATTCTACCGGCCTACGGTATGAAAATT
>JAGSMR010000772.1:0-92342 GCA_029286605.1 Sericinus montela | reverse complement strand
TTTTCCAATTTAGTCGGCTATCAATTATGAGACCTAGGTACCTATGGTTGTCCGTATAAACTATTGACGGACAATAGCACATAGATTTTATTTGACATGAATGTAAGCAGGAGTGTGAGTGTGCTATGAGATTAGGCACTGTTTTAGCACGGTTATGAGAAGAGCTGATATACATTATTTTAGTTTTTATCGTTTAAAACCAAACCAACATCGTGAGACCACTTAATAAGAGATGTAAAATCTTTTTGCAAACGTATAAATGCGACTCCAAGATCGGCATCAGCCGCTACCAGGCACGTGTCGTCGGCAACCGATAAATTTCACAGCTGTCAATTAAATTTATTAAACTATTAACATATGTTAAGTAGTGTAAAGGTCCGAGTACTGATCCCTGTGCAGTTCCTTCAGTTACAGTCTTTTTATAACTCCAATTTTCAGCGATCTATCTGGTGCAATTTTATGTCTAATGATTTTAGGTCACGTGCACGAATATTATCTATTCCGGGAGACTTGTTGTCATCTAGTGATTTTATTATTTTATTTATTGTATTCGAGCTACTTTCTGAAATCTAAATGTTAATTCTACCGGCCTACGGTATGAAAATTTTGAAGTAAGAGAGTGTGCTATGAGATTAGGCACTGTTTTAGCACGGTTATGAGAAGAGCTGATATACATTATTTTAGTTTTTATCGTTTAAAACCAAACCAACATCGTGAGACCACTTAATAAGAGATGTAAAATCTTTTTGCAAACGTATAAATGCGACTCCAAGATCGGCATCAGCCGCTACCAGGCACGTGTCGTCGGCAACCGATAAATTTCACAGCTGTCAATTAAATTTATTAAACTATTAACATATGTTAAGTAGTGTAAAGGTCCGAGTACTGATCCCTGTGCAGTTCCTTCAGTTACAGTCTTTTTATAACTCCAATTTTCAGCGATCTATCTGGTGCAATTTTATGTCTAATGATTTTAGGTCACGTGCACGAATATTATCTATTCCGGGAGACTTGTTGTCATCTAGTGATTTTATTATTTTATTTATTGTATTCGAGCTACTTTCTGAAATCTAAATGTTAATTCTACCGGCCTACGGTATGAAAATTTTGAAGTAAGAGAGTTCTGCAGCATTTCTGAAATCTAAATGTTAATTCTACCGGCCTACGGTATGAAAATTTTGAAGTAAGAGAGTTCTGCAGCAACAATATATTATAGCTTACACGATGAAGTTTCCATGGGCCGTCTACAAACCTCACAGAACAGGTCACCGTTGGGAAAGAAAGTTTTGAAGTGGCATCATCTTTATGGCGATCTCATTGTAGTGCGACCCTAATAAGTTGGAGTGACGACTCGCAATGACATTGCGGGGAGTTGATAGATAGGGAAGTCTATGTTCAGCTAGGAACTTTGACAGGCTGGGGCAAGAAATAAATATATAATATCATTGACGCAATTCTAACAATTTGTATTGGGAATTGCGTGTAGACAAAGGTCTAGTCTAGACAATTAAGTCCTTCTTCGACCCACCTTTTACACCGAAGATATTTTCGGGATAACGACAGGTGGTGAGCCTGTCGCCGTCATTATGCTAACGATGTAATTCAACATAAGTTTTTTGGAAAATCCATTGGTACTAGCTACCTGGGATCGAACTCGGGTTTCGACTCGAAATTTCGACCACCAACCACTCGGTTATTGTGACTTAACGTGCCATGACGACATCCTTGCACGAGTTTCATGATGTCGCGAACGAAATTATCAAAGGTACTAGGAAATATGACGGCATACCTTTGGCGAAGAGGTAGATACTGATTGTTCAGAGAGCTCAGGAGTGCAGTAGTGCAAAGTCTGGAAGGAGCTTGTTGGTGATAACGCTTCGTTGCTTTGGCTCAAGGATATTACATAAGTATGTGTTGCAACTTATGGATAGAGTTGTATATGGATTAGAGATAAGAGATTATTATGGATTAGAAAGAGAGCTTAGCCAAAATGAGTTACGAGGGTAGTTCAGCTCTTCAGGGAGAAGACGTCAAGCCTAAGAGAGAGAAAAAGAGGCCATAATTTACAATTCCATGAGTCATTGATTATTTTGTTCTTTTTGTTAGTTTGACTTCCTCATTATTGCCACGCATATCGAATTATTATGTTCACTACTAATGAACACTTCACTGTTACACTTTCGTCATTTTATTAACAGCCACGCAGTAAATAGTGCTTACTTGATGACATGAAAATCTCTTCCTCCTTAATTAAATTCACTTTACAATTGCTACTTTGTTGCCAATTCAAACTTTTTAAGATATAACGAAAAGAGATAACGAAACAATTTTGTTGTTTTGCAAACCAGCAGTAGAATTTTCTCAATTCTGGTTGCACTCGCGAAAACTTGTATTAAAAGCAATCCTCGCACTATTTATATTTCAAACATTATTGCAGGACAGTCAGACTTGATAATATTAAATTAAACGAATATTAATTAATGATTAATTTCCAGAATATGAGTACTGGACTGTACAGGCTTATGATTTAATTTTTTATTTGCTTTAATTAAAATTTAAAATAAACTAGATTTTCTTTCGTCTTCCCCTGACTTAATAACTAATTAAAAATATAAAAAATATGCAAAATTTATATAAGGTTAAGTTTAGTATAATTGTATGTAATGTTGTACATGAAAATATAATTAGCGAATAATATAATTACCAAAATAAGTCTTCCTGTGGAAGGCGCGTCGAAAGGACTTAACTGTCTAGACTCCTCTGTCTATCCTTGTATTAGGAATGATGGAATATTTTTATTAATTTAACCTGTTCGTTAACGAGGATCCTGATAAAGAAGAATCGGTGAAAACAACTTCGTAGGTATTCTCTTTGAAGTAAGCAAAGAATCATTTAGACAGAAGAATCGAAGTAGAATCAGATAAGGTAAGATGGAAAAATGTAATGATTAAAAACATACATACAAATATTACATTATTAAAAAATAAACATAAATATCTTAACGCTTATTCCTAATGATGAGGTAGACCGATAGACTATTAAGTTCTTCGGACCTCAGCAGCCAAAATATCTATATAATTTACTCTAATGTTTGAGTAGACAGAGGTTCAGACAATTAAGTCTTTTCGGACCCAGCCACCGGAAGACTGTTTTGCATAACGTGACAAGTGGCACTGACCCTATCGCCGTCTTATCGTCTTGTGTACTAATACTACATAGATATTTATTTACATATAATTTTTTTAAAGAAAATTGAGGCAAACGAACAAGTTGCACATGTGTTGGTAAGGATTACCGTTGCTCATGAACATCTGCAATACCGGAGTAATAGCAGATGTTGCCGGTCTTTTACATGCAGTATATACATACAAACATCGAGTACACCTACTACTATTATTACATTAGATGTTAGCCCCTTAAGAGTATCTGCACATTACATTCGCTACACACACAGTATTTTTTATAAATTATTAACATAATTTGTTTATTATATTAGCAAGTTATAACATTATAAAATAATTATAATAACAATAATAGTCATTAGTACATTATTATATTTTATGGTCCTGATAGGTTTCAAGTGAAGTGTCAATTTAAACTGACATTTTGAAAGAGGTCTAAATCACATTCAAAGACTCCAATACAAGTAATAAAAAGCATGTTAAAAGAACAATGGTAGTGTAAGACGACATCCGGTGAACGAGTACCGTTAACACCGGCTTAGCTTCGTGGTACGACGATAAGTATTAAAGTGCTGACTGGTAATAATATTTTTTATTGCGGCACACTGCAAGTGCGCAAAACAGTAAAAGGTCCTTTGTTTATGTTTTTACACATATTTTCCCTGTTTACAGAACCTCAAACGCGCTTTTATAATAGAAACTTCACATTTTACCTCTACGAAGTAATATGCACTTATTTCTATTGTTTTTTTTCTTTGTAACATGTAACGTAAATAAAAACTACTGTATATAGCTGCCATTGCCTATAAGCGAGCAAACATAGACGTGAGGCATGAAAAATGATGAACTTGAAGGAAGACAAAGAGGTATGCTAGGATTGTGATACTTCTGACGATCTGTTCACTGCCTATCCTGTCTAGGACTGTACGTGAAAATATAAAAATAAAAATAATAAAGTATATATACATATTTACACAAAAATAAATAGTTAAACTTGAGTTTAAGTTCTAAAGGTCAGAGTTCATAACGTTAAACTTAAATAACTTTGCAACGGCTGGCCGGCTCTCTCTGCAGACAGGATATTAAAATCCAAGGAATTTAGATGAAGAAAAGCCAGTGTATGTTTTTATACAACAAAGTAAATATGTGTTAAGTATTATTACATGTATATCGTATAATCTTATACGACTTAATGACTCGATAGGCGAGTTGTCAGGGCTAATGGTTGTTTGTCTGAAGTCTAGTTATGAATATTCTTACCGAGTCATGGATGTGTTTATATTTTTTTATATTTATCTATGTGAAAACATATGTATATAACTTAATTTACTATTGGCCAGCCCACCAAGACGGCTATGGCTCACCTCCCTGCCAGGTTATTCAAAATAGGTTTTAAAATGTGGGTCGAAAGGACCACATTGTCTAGACCTCCGCCTCTATCCCAGTACAGAAAATTGCGTGTAGATAAAATACAAGATGTGCTAATGATTAAAATACATACATACAACACATTATTAAAAATAAACATAAATATCTTAACGCTTATTCCTAATGATGAGGTAGACTGATAGACTATAAAGTTCTTTTCGAATTCACCGAAGTTAAAATATCTGCTATATACTTTATTTCAATATTTGAGTAGACAGAGAGGTCTAGGACATCAAGTTCCTTTCGACCCAGCTTTCACTGAAGACTGTTTTGCATAACGTGACAAGTGGTGGACTGACCCTATCGCCGTCTTACTGTCTACGTACTAATACTTTACATAGATATTTATTTACATATAATTTTTTTATAGAAAATTGAGGCAACGAACAAGTTGCATACGTGTTGGTAAGGATTACCGTTGCTCATGAACAACATCTGGCAATACCGGAGTAATAGCAGATGCGTGTTGCCGGCCTTACATGCAGTATATACATACAAACATCGAGTACACCCACTACGTTTATTGCCACAGATGTTAGCCCCCAAGAGTAATCGCACATTACATTCGCACACACAGCTTCTTTTTATACATTATTATTAACATAATTTGTTTATTATATTAGTGTTGGTAAACATTATTTATTTATTTTTTTTTATTTATTTATTTATTTGTTTATTTGTATAATGTGGGTATACAGGTTGGATACAGTAACATTGCATAAGATCTCAGCTCATTGACCATTTCTGGCAAAATTTTATAATTAAATATTGATATATTCGAAAATGAAAATTGTTATTGATTCAGCAAACAATAAAAAAAAAAGTAAAAACAATTAAAATAAACATTGGTACACAATCATATTAAGAAATTTGTTATAATTCTGAATTTAGACTGAATTAATCCATTATACAAAATTTAAAGGAAGACTTTAGTAATTTTAGTATTCAGTAATTGTCAAATAGTAGTCTTAATGTAAGTTACGTTCATCAAATAATTCTTTTATTGAGTAAAACATCTTATCAATTAACCATTTTTTAGAACATTTTAAATCTTTTTCTTATTATGCGACTTAATTTCATTAGCAATGCATTATATATCTTTACGCATACTGCGTAGCAAATTGTTGAGAAACAATTTTGTTTTTGGGTATTTTGTTAAGAATAAGTTTATTTTGGTTTCTAAAATATTTTGAATGGTTAAACATCTGCTAAAGCATAGGAAAATATCAGGATTATATCTTACAAATTTGGCTACTTCAAAAAAATATATATACAGGGAAGTGTCATGACTTTTAAGTTTTTAAAATGCGGTTTGCATGATTCATAAATGGTATATTACATTACTGTACGAACACACTTTTTTGTGCAAGGAAAGCCCTATTTATGTGTGAAGAGTTTCAAATTAAAAATTCCGTAGTTAAGTATTGAATAAATATATCCATAGTATGCTTTGAGCGCAGTATCCATGGTGAGTATTTTTAGCTAGCCCGCGCAGGACGTATACAAATCGATTAATTTTTACAAATTTGCCCACATGTGATTTCCAGGTACAATTTCTATCGATTTGAATTGAGAAAAAGATGTTTCTTCAACCATGTGTATTGTTTGTGCATTGTACTGATATTCATTATTTTTCGTGTCCATGTTTATTTCTATTAATAAAATGAATGAATTTAGTTTTGCTAATGTTAATGTCAAGATTATTAAGTTCTCAGCCAATTTATTATCATCAATTTTTATATTGTTCATGTCATTTTGTAATAAATTAGTGTCACAATTATTATTAGAATTTACCAAAAACTGAAATATCATCAGCATATAATGTCATATTACATATTGTGGAAGATCATTATTATAAAGAAATAGAAGTGGCCCAAGTATGCTACTCCTTGTGGTACAATAAATCTATTATACATGCATTTTGATTCATAATTTACGATTTCATTGTATGGATTAAGATTTTCAACTATTACGCTTTTGCTTCGGTCACTTCAAATATGATTAAACCAGCGCAAATGCTTGGCCTCTAATTCCTAAATCCTCTAGTTTTGCAGTAGTATCTGATGATACATAGTCAAAAGCTTTGAATACATCAAAGAATGTCACAGTAGTTAATTTTTGAATCTAAACTATCAATTATCATACAAATAAGATTAAATAAAGCATGTGTCGTAGATTTAATGTAACGAAAACCATATTGCTCCTTCTTCAATATAATACATAAACCTTGAAGAAAAGTATTTATTCTTTTATGCATAGCTTTTTTTGGAATAGCTTAGAGAAAATCGGCAAATTCACCGCGTTGGTCGATAATTTACTAGTTGTTTATTGTCTTTTTATATAGAGGCTTAACGATTGCAAAATTTGGCGCGATCAGGAAGTGCCCATTGTCAAAAGAAAAGCTGATTAAACATGTCAAAGTCGATATAATGTCTCTAATACAATGTTTTAACATTAGTTGAAATTCCATCGTATCCGACAGAATTTGTGTCATTAAGTGACTTTATCATTTCCATAATTTCATTTTGTCCGTATGGTTTCAGGAAAATGCTATTCACTAATGTATTTTGTTAGTATTGCAGCATTTGTTCGTCTTTTTTATTACTAACGTTTATAAAATATTCATTAAAAAAGCGTTTGCTATTTTGTTGGACTATCTGTTTCAGTTCCATTAACTTTCAACTTTGTAATGAATCTCTTTGTTTTTAGATCATTTCTCTGATTCACTTTTAATAAGATTCCACGCTGCTTTAGACTTATTTCTTTAGAGCGCGAATTATATAACGGCAATTAACATTTTTTTCTGAAGTATGGCTACATTTTCTTAAAGTAAGTTTGTTATATTTTTGTATTTCAATCTTATTTGTTTCGATTTATTCTAATATTTAATTTGTAAATAACGTTTTGTTTTGCAACTAGTCTTTATACCTTCGTAAGTCATTTAGGTTGTCGAGTAAAGTTTGTAACTTTTATACGCTCAGTCGGAAAGCATGGGTTATAGAATAGTAAAACAAGTCATAGAAATGATTAAAGGTTTTATTAATATTGCTTTTATAGACGTCCAAGAATTTTAGGCTTTTGTGTTGTAATGGCGAAATTTTAAGATATTCTCTTTGCAGTAATCTCTTCTTGAATACAAAATAATGCGAAAAGGAGTGCGTGTTGTTTCTATGGGTGGGTTTTAGAAACTGAGCCGTGTTATGACTTGGAGTGCCAAATTTAGTAGTTCACCACATGCATTAGGAATGTTACTTATTATATGATCTATGCATGAGTTAAACGAGTGGATTTATTAATGTGCATTATAAAGTTATAACTAATTACTAAGTCAAGCAATTTAGTCGTGTTAGGGACAATTATATTCGTGTTATTGAGTCTCCTCACAAGATTATTTTGTATTTCTTTATTTTTTGTTACTATATACAGTAAATTTTCTAATTTATGGAAAAAACTATTAATATTAGATTTTGGGGTCCTATATATACAGATTATAATTAAATTATGGTACGATAATCAATACCACAACACTCAAAACCTCATCAGAACTTAATTTTGTGAATAGTATCAAGAGTTATATAATGTAATTTTTTGTTAGGATACAAACCACCTCTATTTTGGATTTTTTTCACAGAGCTAAATTATAATTGTGTATCTTACATTTTTCACAGCCTGTGCGAATAAAAAGCCTAGATATACATATAACATCAGGTTTGTATTGTTCCAGTACTCTTCTAAAATACATTTTTATGAAGTAAGCTTGCAATATTTTGGTGCATGCGTAAAATGGACTATCAATTTTATTTAACACGAAAAATTAGTTTGTGTATTTTTAAAAGAAAGTAGTTAGCTTGGTTTGAATGTTTTTCTTTCTGGTGAAAAGAAAGGTTTTTTTGAACTGTTGAAAATAGTGAGTTATTTATTTTTGTGTATAATCTAGAATTTTATTACCTGTTTTATTATTTATAACGTCAGTTTCTAGTAATATTATATTTTTTCCTGTATATATCTCCTTGAATTGCTCCTTAATGTTTCATAAATCGTAAAACTTGAATCATAGTAAAGTTGATCTAAAATTGAATTAATTTTTTGACATATCCACATTGGTTCAAATGAGTTATAATTATCTATAAAGTAACAATTGCTAGAGTATTGCTTACATATATTTCAACATATTATTTAATCTTACTTTCTCCTTAAGAAGTTATTTTTTTAATTCCTAGTACTAGTACAATGCAATCGCTGAGTTAGAATTTTAAGTGCTTGGTTTAATCTGTGTCATAATTTTATATGGATTTTATCATGTTCTCCGGCACTTAGTATCAGTCAAACAGTCTCGAGGTAAATTGTTTCCATTACACGTCTTGTATTCTTCCGTGTCAGCTTCCGGCTTATCAAAAGACATGATTTGGTATTTTGTGTTCGTTCTAGACTTTATTAATTTATGTGATAACCCAATACATTGACGCCCACCGGTTATATAAATAGTTTTTTTGTCTTGAAGTGGTACCTTTTAGCAGTATTTCTTTTGTGTTTGGAGTTGATAGATTTGGTTCTTTTTTATCTGAACAGCATATTAGGTTGCTGAATGGCGATGAAATCTGTCTATTTATCAAATGCTTGGGAGTGTTATTTGGGTATATATGGAGTCCTTCGACTTTACACTCATCTGTTTTGTTGAAAGTGTTTTGTTGTTTATGCATTTTTTTTTTTGTGTTGGTGAATTATGCCAGTCCGTTTTCAGACTTTTTCGTCGTGTTTTACTGCTTGATGTAACTGATTTTTTCTCTTTTTAGAGACAATGGGCTTTTATGCATATAATTTTAATGAATTATTCCTGTTCGTTTAAATGATTTATTTTTTAAGTTGTATATTTTCTAAAATTAAGTTCTCAAGTTCATTTTTGTGTACTCCAATTGAATAATAGTAAGATTATTTATTTTTTCTTTTAATTCAGTACTTGATCCTCATTATTACTATAAAGTGAGTAGATAAGTCAAAACTCTTTTGTAATTTTTCTGATTCTACGCTACGTTGGAGGTTATATTGAAACACTCTTTTTCTAGTGATTCGCAAGAACGTGATCTAAATAATTGTTCATGAATTAGTAACGTTTATAAGCTTCATCCATTTCTATTAATTAAGATTATTTGCCTTTAATATACCTCCTGCCACGCCCTCTGTTATTAACGTGTAGGTAATTATAATGTATTTGTAATAACTATTAAAGCTTGTTGTCACAGAAACTATTAATCAGCGCTTCTTTGATTAACGCGTAGTAGGGAAATCTTTATTGATTTAATGTGTAATGTTCTAATTACTTATATAATACCTCCATCTATTGGTGAATTATGCACACTAGGATACATATTTTGTTTTATATTAATGGAGTTAAGGTTTATCGAATAATTCACTATAGTCTTAATATTTCAGTAGGTAGTTTCACTGGCTCGCCTTTAATTGTCACTATTGAAATTCGTTGTTTTATTTATAACGCCCGATAGATTCTTGAGAATAACATTCACACTAGGTAAACTGTGGTACTATACACAAAAATGAACATAAGCTATAGAGAAATATAATTATTACTATTTTTTTAAAGATAAATACGGAGACAATGTTTTACATGTAAAACAGCGCCCCTCTTCCTTTATTATTATAAAATAATAACAATAATATTTATTAGTACCTTATTATATTTTATGGTCCTTGATAGGTTTCAAGGAAGTGTCAATTTAAACTGACATTTTGAAAGAGGTCTAAATCACATTCAAAGATTCCAATACAAGCTAATAAAAGCATGTTAAAAGAATAATGGTAGTGTAAGACGACATCCGTGAACGAGTACCGTTAACACTGGCTTAGCTTCGTGGTACGACGATAAGCACTAAAGTGCCGACTGTATTAATATTTTTTGTCATAATATCAAAAGTGCGCAAAAAAAGGTCCTTTGTTTATGTTTTTTATACATATTTTCCTTGGTTTACAGAACCTCAAACGCGCTTTTTATAATAGAAACTTTACATTTCACTTATTGAAGTATTACGCACTTATTTCTATTGTTTTTTTTTTCTTTGTAATATGTGTAAATGTAAATAAAACTACCGTGGTATAGGCCGCTATTGCCTATAAGCGAGCAAAGATAGACGTGAGTGCATGAAGAAAATGATGAACCCGGAAGGAAGACAAAGAGGTATGCTAGGATTGTGATGATTTGACGATCTGTTCACTTGCCTATCCTGTTCAGGGACTGTACGAAAAATATAAAAATAAAAATAATAAAACTTATATACATATTTACACAAAAAATAAACAGTTAAACCTGGAGTTTAAGTTCTAAAGGTCAGAGTTCATAACGTTAAACTTAAACAATCTCTCTTTGCAACGGCTGGCCGGCTCTCTCTGCAGACAGGATATTAAAAACTAAGGAATTTAGATGAAGAAAAGTTGTGTGTATGTTTTATACACAACAAAGCAATATGTGTTAAGTATTATTACATGTATATCGTATAATCTATACGACTTAATGACTCGATAGGCGAGTTGTCAGGGCTAATGGTTGTTTGTTCGAAGTCTAGTTATATGAATATTCTTACTGAGTCATGGATGTTTATATTTTTTATATTTATCTATGTGAATATATGTATATAATCCTTAATTTATCATAGGCCAGCCCACTAAGATCGCTATGGGGCTCACCTCCGCCAGGTTATTCAAAATAGGTTTTAAAATGGGTCGAAAGGACCACATTGTCTAGACCTCTGCCTATCCCAGTACAGAAAATTGCGTGTAGATAAAAAAAAAACAGATGTTGAAGGATTAAATACATAAAAATCACAGCATGATTAAAAATTCGCAATTGAAACATTATTAAGTTCAGTCTCATTTCCTGTCTTTTGCAGTTTGTTATTAATTTAAAATAACGAACGGCTGGGAACGTGTCCACGAACTAGCGTGACTTTACATTGTTTCACGTTGTCATCTAAACGTCGCTACTCTGAAATTATAAAGAGGCGTTCGCAGAATATAAGCGTTATGGAATTACGACTTTGAATTATGCTGAGGAAAACCTTAGCCTATAAACATTTTCTTTTCTATTAAAAAAACTTCACGATAACTGAGTGGTTAAAGTGATAGAAATTTGAGCCAAGGTACCTGAGTTAGATCATCAGGGTTTCCGGCTTAAATTACGGGTTAACTAATGTCGCATCAATATATATTGGCATAAGATATTTCGTTTTCATTAATTAAATAATTTTCATTATACAAATCATTATAAAAAAAAAAGTCACGATAGCCGGAGTGGTTATGGTCGGAATTTCTGAGTCAATAGACCCGAGTTCGATCCCCAGTTGGCAGGCTCGTACCAATGGGTTTTCAAAACTTATGTACGAATATCGTTGGCTTGACATAGCACGCGACGGGCTCACCACCTGTCACGTTGTCCTGGAAAATATCTTCGGTAAGGTGGGTCAAGGACTTGATTGTCTAGACTTCGACCTCTTCCGTTCACTCCCTGTAGTGGGAATTGTGAAGATATTTTTTTTTTTATTAATTAAATGATAATGTTGTGTCATTGTAAAAGTCATTATGGAAATTACATGTTCTTTTCATCATTAATAAACCATCTCGCCAAAGCTTCTAAAATATTTCGTACTCATAAATATACTGTTTTGTATAAGGTTAAGCTTAGTATAATTGCATGTAAATTATAATAAGCGGGGCCGGCGTGTGCGTAACACCCGCATCCATGTTGAACGAAGAACAAAGAAAGCTACAAACAATTTATGACAGCGATTACTGCCTATCGCCGGTTTTGCATCGTTTTTATTTATTAACGCTGTCAGAAACTGTTCGCTATTATCCATCACAATTATCCAGAATGTAATGGAAACGTTAGGTTTTCTTTGTTTTATTCTCTATTAAACATTACTTATAAAAAAAAATATGTTCACGCCATTCTCAAAACTATGTATACACTGAGGTAGACTGAGGGCTAGACAGTAAAGTCATTTCGACGCATCTGGAAAACGTTGGCTTGGACATAAAGGCTTGTAAATGAAGATCCTCTGATAAAAAAGAAATCAGCGGAACAAACTTCGTTGGTATTCTCCTTTGAAGGAAGCAAAGAATCAGATAGACAGAAGAATCAGATAAGGTAAGATAGAAAATATCATGATTAATCATACATAAAACACATGATTAAAAAAGAAAACATAATGCAATGCAATGATGAGGTAAACCGACAGACTATTAAGTTCTTTCGAATCTTCACCGAAACCAAAATATCTTTAGACGTTATTTCCAACATTTAAGTAGACAGAGGTCTAGACAATTAAGTCTTTTCGACCCAGCTTTCACCGAAGACTGTTTTGGATAACGTGACAAGTGGTGACCGACCCTTTCGCTGTCTTACTGTCTTACGTACCAATACTTACATAGATATTTATTTACATATATATTTTTTATAGAAAATGGAGGCAAACGAGCAAGTGGCACACATGATTGTAAGTGATTACCGCCGCCCACGAAAATCTGCAATACCGGAGGAATAGCAGATGCGTTGCCGCATCCGTTTACAATCTACTACGTTTATTACACAGATGCCAGCCCCTAACAGTATTCGCACCCGCTCAAAAAAAAGGGCGTGTCTTTGTTTTATAAACTATTATTTACATAATTTGTTTATTATATTAGCAAGTTATTATATTATAAAATAATGAAAATAATAATATTAAAAAATATATAATAACAGTATTTATTGGTACATTATTATATTTTGTGGTCCGTGATAGGTTTGCGAAGGGTCAATTTAAACCGACGTTTTGAAAGGGGTGTAAATCACATTCATATATAAGATTCCATTACATAAAAGCTAATAGAAGCATGTTAAAAAGAACAATGGTAGTGTAAGAAGACATCCGTGGAAGTAGCGTTAACACCGGTAAAGGAATTAGTACTTCATCTTTCTCAGGGTCAGGTTGATTTACGGTCGGGTCAATGTAATAAAAGCACTTTTTCTACATTTCCTCGGGTAGTATTCCAGTACCACAAGTGCTTTAGCACTTTGTTTGGGATCGGAGCAGTGCATGTGATGTTGTCCCTATCTATATATGTATATATCTATATATTTATTTATCTATATATTTAAGACATTTATGAATTAAATACTGTTGTAGCACTTTAAATACTGTTCCAAAAAATCGCTTAGCTTCGTGGTACGACGATAAACATTAAAGTGGCGACAGTACAATATTTTTTTTATTGCGTCACATTGCAAGTGCGCAAAAAGAAAAAGGTCCGTTGTTAATGTTTTTTTTATATATTTTCCCTGTTTACAAAACCTCAAACGTGCTTTTTATAACAGAAACTTCACATTTGACTTACGAAATATTACATACTTATTTCTGTTGTTTTCTCTTTTGTAATGTGTAAAAGTAAATAAAATTAGAGTAGGTATAGGCCGCTATTGCCTATTACCGAGTAAAGATGATAAGAGCTTGTTGAAGGACTTCACATGTCCTCGAAGTAATATTTTGGATAATGTTCAGCAAATTCAAGTTCTCTGTCGTTCCACTTTTCATCACTGGAGCCTTGATTCTACCAAGCGTTATAAAAAAAAACAACGTGTGGATGCGTTACGTGTTGATTCGTAGATACTCTGGTCTAAAATCCGCTTCAATTACAAATTTACTACATACACACTACTCAGGCGTGTTTTGGCCCCATGCTTTATAAATTTGTGCTCAGCAGTGAAGTATTAAAAATAATATAACAAATAATGGAGTGAAGAATATTCTAGAATTCATAAATTAACCAAGGAACGTGCAAGTAATGCAACATCAAAAGATCGACTGTATTGTGAAGAGGCTTCCATTCAGCAAACGCGGCGCTGACAGGCGCGCAGTAATTTTCCTGCCCCGTTGTATCTAGTCGGGATAACAGAACTGAACTCATCGGAATAGTTTCTCTCAATGTACTCCTGTTGCAACCTTTGCCTCGGGTTTGATTTAAATATAAAGATAAATAAAAGATTAAAAGATTAAATATAATCGTGAATACCAACTCTGTCATAAGTAAGTAAAGGTATCTTACAAATATATTAATATACCCGATAGTCTTATTAGTAGTGATGGGGTTTATTTGGTAGCGATATTCATACCATTAGGAGAATAGTATGTAATTGTTTTTATTTTAATATATACTCACAAATTAAAAAAGAAATTGTATGAAACTGAGATTGGCCTTTGGCTGGCCTAATGGAGAAGCTCCTAGATGTTTAGGTTGAGGGTTTCCTGATTTTATATGTAATTGTAATTTTACCAAAATACATCTTGGTTTTATTTAATACATAACATTAACATCATAATTATTGCTTTGATCTCAAAGGAGCTTCCTTTCAAGCACTCGTGTGATGGATTCAGAAACGACAAGATACCACAAATACCCAGAAATCCTGTGGTTTTCTCAATAACACGTCCGGGAATCCACCGTGGTACCTCAAAGCTCGAAAAGTTTACGGTGGCGTAAAGTTATATGGTCTCTAGTCACTTAAATTAAGAATAAAAGAAGAAAACGCTTTTTATTCAAGTCATTATTCGGATAATTAACATTTATCAAATCAATGAATGCAGCAGTAATAACTTTCGGTGAGCTATTAGTAAATAAGTCGAAGGGACTTAACCTCTGACTAGACATCTGTCTAACCTTGTATCGGGAGTGACGTGAAGATACTCGTATTTTTTACTAAACTTTCTCTCTCTCTCTCTCTCTCTCTCTCTAAGTCTAGCTAGCAGTCGCCTAAGTAAATTTTATCTTTTCTAATTCTGATCTCAAATAGCAACGTAACATCTGTTGTGTTCCGGTTTAGTAGGTATAGAGAGTTAGTGTAACTACGGTGGCGACATCTATCACATGAAAAATTCGCTAGTGGCGAGTTCAGGAAACACATTGACGTCATACATCGCGCTATCGAAATTACTACTATTCCAAGCATATATACAATTACTGATAACACTGGTGGAGGAGAGTCCACCCCTTTACCATGGTCACCTATATCCTATTTCTGCAGCACATCATTACTATGTTCATCAGCACACCACTATGTATGAGGCATTCTACCTTCGTTCTCCCGGATGAAATCGCATCTGTGAACATCTTTGTTTTTTAAATGTTTTGTTGGTGTTATGGGTAGAACAGTAGCTACTTAACAAGTAACATCATAGCTGATGTCACCTTGAAAACCTTCACGCAATTCTCTATAAAGAGTAGACAGTCTAGTTTAGACTATTAAGTTCCATCAACCCACCTTCCACCGAAGATATTTTAGTCACAACGTTACAGGTGTTGAGCTTTCCGCAGTCTTTATGTCCAAGCCAACGTTATAATTCATACATAAGTTTTTGAAAACCCCATTGGTACGATCCTGCCACCTGGGGATCGAACTCAGGTCTCTCGACTCGACCAGATCACTCCCCACCACCAGCTATCGACTCATGTGTGATTTAATGGATTTTAAAATTTAGATATAAAAATAGTAAAAATAAAAATAGTCACGATAGCCGAGTTGTTGGGTGGTCGGAATTTCGAGTCGAGAGACCCGAGTTCGATCCCTAGGTGGCATGTTCGTACCAATGGGTTTTTCAAAAACTTATGTACGAATTATATTGTTAGCTTGGACATAAAGACGGCGACGGTTTCACCGCTGGTCACGTTGTCCCGAAAATATCTTCGTGAAAAGTGGGTCCAACAATATCCCATTTAATTTATATGGACGACATTAAAATATACGCCAAAACTGGAGAAAAGAAGTGGACAGATTAATAAAAATAACGACAACATTTAGCAACGACATTAACATACAATTAGGGTTAGACAAATGTAAAATACTTCACATTGTTAAAGGCACTATACGAACTGGAAACTACGCGTTGGATGATACGCAGAATAAAATTATAACAGCAATGGAACCAGGTGATGTGTATAAGTATTTGGGATACTACCAACCAGGGCATAGATCACAGCAAAATTAAGCAAAACCTTACAATAGAATACAAAAAGAGTAACACATCTTTGTAAAACGAGACTTTCAGGCAAAAACCTTATAAAAGCTATTAACACTTACGCTATCCCAATACTCACATACTCATTTGGTATCATAAATGAACAAAACAAATATACACACTATAGAACGGGCAACACGCATTATTCTTACTAAAACACAATAACTATCACCCAAAATCTGCAATAGAACGTTTAACAATTAAAAGACATAACGGAGGCAGAGGTCTCATAAACATACATGATTTATGGCAAAAAACAGGTCTTTAATCTACATAACTTCTTTCAACAAAAGTCAATCAAAAGTAATATACATAAAAGCCATTGCACAAAACGATATTAACTTTTACCATTAAACCTAATCCAATCTTAATTAAAACAACAACAAAAATCGAAAACACAAATATGAACACAACTTCTTGGAACACTTACACCAGAATTTTAATAATAGATACCCTGAAATGCGTGCCAATCGCCAACGAATAGGTGACCAAAAGAAGGGCAATATTGAGAAGAAAGTTATTACCACAGCATATTCTTGATAAAATAAGCCGAGAAGTAAGTGAACACATACAAACCGATAACTTAAAGCAGACACTGACATATAACTCTAAAAAGTACCCCTGATATCATAGCCACAGACAAACACTTCTTACAACACAAGAATGAAATGGTCAGATGAAATTAATGCGGAAATAGTTAGGTGTTATTTTGAAGTACCTGATTTAGAGATAAACAAGACTGCTTATAGAAAAAATGTATAATTTATTCATAGAAAGACAACCGTACTTATCTCACTCTTACCGAACAGAGAGTTGCAGATCAAAGGCGTTTAATATTTAACAATAAGATATACACAAACAAAATTAGGAATTGAAAAAAGAAGTAGAATTAAAATTAATACAACTAAACAGTCATATAGAAATCAGTACAGAGCATAACAACACTTTAACGGACCAAAAACAAACCAATTCCGAAAATGAAATTGACATAAAAGAAACGTCAATAAACAACACTCAACAAGAAAACACATATTCTAGACAGTACATTAACACCACCGAAACACCAACATTGTCAAACACTGAAAATAATAGTGACCTGCCCTATTCCCAAAATTACATAGAAATAAATAAAATCGAAATAGAATTTAACAATGCTCTTGCCCGATTCAAAAATATTGACCCAGAAGTAAGACCATACATCCCGAAACAAAAATCATCGCGTAAATTTGCTCAAATTATATCTCATTTGAATAATGTTATTCTTCCAAACACATCAACAACGACTTAGATTTTACTTCATTGCACACTGTATATTCCGCAGTCTTTATGTCCAAGCCAACGTTATAATTCATACATAAGTTTTTGAAAACCCCATTGGTACGATCCTGCCACCTGGGGATGGAACACCGAACCTCCACCTAACCACTCGGCTATCATGACCTAGAAAATCGATGTGTAATATTTCGTCACGGTCGTTAGTAAAAAAATTCTGTTACATAGTATAAGTTTACTTAATGCTACAACTGCTTGTGTTAATTATACGTTCCTACTGTCATCGTGAATTATTTTGAAGTCAACGATTCAAAAAAGCGCTCGTGGGATACGAATGTATCTGTATTTCGTATGACTGCAACGTAGACAGGAGCGCAGTAATTTTCCTGGAGTGTTTCATATACACGCCACGACGGAACTCATTTTGGGACACAATAAACTTTATCCCGAGCGCAATCTGTTGAAATGGGTCGTCGCAGTTCCTTCTGGTCTAAACCTTTCGGATTTTGGCTCAACGCTACACAAATTGTGTTCTATGCTGCTTTTGTCAATCATATTTTATTACTTACAAACAAATTTTGTATATACATAGATAGATAGATAGATAGATAGGGAGAACATCACATACATCGCAGTGATCGCAAGTAGTAAAAGGAATTGTGATATGGAATAGAAGCCACCGAAGATACCAAATCAAATCAATTATTTATCTAAATAAGAATGTACATTACATACTTTTATAAAGATAGTAATTTATTTAATCTACCACCATTTCGTTAGGAGGTTCCTCTAACGGAGAAAATAAATTCATATTTATCCTCTTTTTGGTCAAACTTTTTTTATGATTGTACAGAAATATGATATAAATTTTTATAAATAGCACAGAAGCAATCACCTCATTCCCAGGGGTTACTGTCCTTAGCATTTTCATTTATAATATTATAAATATATCACTATAAAGTTTTCCTTTAATAAATTTTTTTAACCCGTTAAAAATCAACCCAGGCTTTGCTTATTTATCAGGTTTTTGTTGTAGAAACTTATACACCGCCCTATAAACGAGTTACTTACTCTATGGAGTCTAGTAAACGGTGTTACAAGCTTGTGTTTGTTTCTAGTATTTACATTATGAACATCAGAAGTCTTGCTAAAGGTATTATTTTTTTTATGCACATACATTACTGTTTCTCATTTATATATTGAGAGGCCAGTTGTAAAAAAATAATTTCCATAAATTTTATGTAAGTCACGATAGCCGAGTGATTGTGTTCGAAATTCGAGACAAGAAGCTCGAGTTTGATCCCTAATTAGTACCGCTGTTTTTTTTAAGCTTATATGAGATCAATATCGTTGAATTGGACATAAAGACTGCGACGGGCTCGCCACTTGCCACGTTGTCCCAAAAAATATGTTCAGTTGAAGGTGGGTCTAAAGTACTTAATTGTATAGACCGCTGTCTACCCCTGTATGCGAAAAGTAGTGAAGACATTTAAAAAATCTCTGAAAGAAATGCCCTCGAATCTAGATAGTATGGCCCTCTTTTGCAAAAGAAATATCGTTTCTCTCCGCTGCATAACCATGATATGTACTTCATAACCATTTTTTAAATTCATTTTGCGATTTAACGGTTCCAAGTACATAGAATATAACTTTTTAAGGCTTAATTACATTAAACGTAGCAACCGCACGTTCCGCTTGAAACGCATAATTTCTTAAATATCATTAATATTTAAAATAAAGAGTAATTTGCGCTGTGACATTATGAAAATGAGAATTATTTACGAAATAAACAGGGAACTCATTTGGGGCAGCCGGTTACGCATCTACCACCGACATTGCATGAAAAAAGCAAAAGCTCCGCCTAACAGCCTTGTTCATTAACGTAGGTCTCGTAATTTTCCTGTTACGTTTCAGCTAAGGATGAAACAATAAAATTCATTGTTTAAGAAATTTTTTGGACGCGCTCCGCCGACATTTTTGGTTACAAAAAAATCTTCAATTATCTCTCGTATTTTCTAGGTTTTTTTTTTTATTTATTTATACCAAGAAAATGTGTACAAAATAGTATCAATTCATTGTACTATAAATACAGACAGAAAATTTTGGTTTTTAATACTGATTGCCTGAGTTTTACCAGAATTGTCGTAAAAATGAATGAAACATTAACAACAACAACAACATTAATTTAACATAGCTGAATTGATTAAGATGTTTAAGATTATACCAGTATATATTAGGTCATAACATCTGAAACATATGACAGAAAACAAAAAAAAATTTTATGAAACTACGAGTATATATATTTAGAAAATAATAATAAAAATAATTTGATTATTAACATCGCCTTAGTTTTCAACGAAACCTTTCAGTAGCCTCATACAACACCCACAAATAGAAAAGCCAACCTCTTTCTAGTCGTCTCTGAACTCTGTCACTGTTTATCACTCTCTACATTATACTTACACAGTGATAGAGTATAGCGGTAGGTATCTTTACAGTGGTAGAGCCACGCATCAGCTTTTGTTGTTGCATGAATGGCCCGGCTCGACCGGAGAATTACCTCTAAGGCCGGCAACGCATCTGCTATACCTCTGGTATTGATCACTTACCATCACGTGAGCCACCTGCTCGTTTGATTCCCTTTTCTAAAATGTTTTTAATTTTTTTAATTAGGCAAAATTATTATTAAAAGTCACCATATTTAAAGCCACCAAATGGTTGCATGATGCGAGATACCCGAGTTCGATCCCTAGGTGGCATGTTCGTACCAATGGGTTTTTTTCAAAACCTTTGTTCGATTCGTATCGTTGGCTTGGACATAAAGACGGCGAGGGCTCACCACCTGTCATGTTGTCCCAAAATATTTTCGGTGGAAGGTGGGTCGAAAGGACTTAATTGTCTAGATTTCCCTCTGTCTACCCCTGTATATAGAATGGCGTGAAGATATTTAGTTTTATTTTGTTTTATTAAAGGTCCTGAAACTGAAATTATTTGCTTATGAGTAGTTACGTAATCCATGTTGAGGTCCTTGACGTAAATGGGTAAAAGGAAGTAACTTTGAATGATGACGAATGATGTAAATATGAATAAGATTTTTTAATTACAATAAAAAAATCTTTAAGATCCTTTAAGAATAAAAATCCCTTTAAGATAACATAAGTACATCAAATCAATAATCTATTTTTCTAAGTATTTATATAGAGAGTATATTTATTAAGCATCATAATAACATTTTCAAAAATTTTATAGAACAGTATTTTATTAAGTGTTCCTCTGTATACAAGCCGAAACCTCATCGTTTGAGGAAGGCATCGTTCCCAGCCGCATAAACATAAACATAAATCAGCTTATAATGATATTAAATATTCGTAAAGGAGATCACAAGTTTCAATAAGACATTAATAATATTATTGTGTACGTTCTCGCTTCCGGAAACCACAAATCAAGTCAAAAGAGTTTGTATATTAGCAAAAATTTTATGTTTTTTTAACGTGGGGGTAAAGGTTATGTTCCGGCCAGTCTTAAGTTGGGAAATTGGAGACTTCTAGTACGATATAGTAATAGCTTTAATTTCTTATATTTTCAACTGTTTGAGATTAAAAATTTAAACACATTCCAATATTTAGTTTCAAATTCAAAATATGAAATATGGAAACGTCTTTTTTCATAAACTTATGTGCGAATTATATCATCATTGGCTTAGATATAGAGTCGGCAACGGACTCACTGTCACGTTGTCCCAAAAAAGTGTGTAACGTGAAGATTAGTTTTGATTAAAAAAAAATTACACCGTGATTTATCTTCACGCACAATCCCTGACGGGGTAGCCAGAGAGAACAGACCGCCAAGTGTCACAATCCCTACATACCTATTTCGCTTCTTTCAGATTCATCATCTTCTTCATACGTGCACGTCGAGGTATCCGAGTACTCTTGAACCTCCCCTCTTTCAAATTACACCGTAAAATTCTAATTTCTAATATCGACATTCTTTCATTGTAATTTCCTTTCAAGGATCACGAGAAAAGAATCGTAACTCATAAAATGAAATACAAACCACAAACCATAAGATGCACAAATTCACCCGGAGCGGCATTAAATATTCGTTTAGGGCCATTATTAACATCTTTGAACGAATCGCGTTGAGAGAGACCACGAATCTAAAGAAATCATTACAAGAGGGACCATATTTCAAGGCTTTAGTGTACAGAAAAAATATATTTTCATAGAACTCTGGATTATTTTTTTGTGATAGCGAAATAAAACAGGTCTTACTGATCAAATCAAAATTCTCTAAAAGTTTTGAAACTGATTTGCAGATTATTTATACAGAGAAAGGAATATAAATGCTATACCTGGGTGCCTGGAATTTGTATTCTTGGAATATTTAAAAGTAAGTGATAAAAACCATCCCAGCATAGATACTTGAAACTTGATTTGGTTTCCGAGTTCATCGTGACCAACAAAGTGACACGAGACTTATATATAATAGATTTTAATAATATATATTAATAATGTAATTATCGCCTGCTATGTTTATTATTAATAATAAAAAGCATTGTAATTCAATAATGTCCTGATTTTCTACGTCGTGTGGTGTATGCGTAAGAATTCACCATCCTTTTCTTACCGCGGGTGTCGTACTAGGCGAATGAGGGAAAAGCCACAGAAATGGAAATGGTTACCGTTTCCATTTTTATTTCCATGTTACCGGGATACAAATCTCGTAAATTCCTATAATGTAAAAAATTTAATATTGTTTTTTTTTTTTTATAGAAAAGGGAGGCAAACGAGCAGGTGGCTAACGTGATGGTAAGTGTTTACAGCCGCCCATGAACACCGCAATACCAGAGGCATAGCAGATGCGTTGCCGCCCCTCCTTTAGAGTGCCCCCCCCCTCCAGAATTGGGGGAAGGGGGTCTGAGGGCCACCGGTTACCTGCACTCACCAGATGAAACACAGGTGTTATAACAAAAAATGTCTTCGGTGAAATGTGGGTCGAGAGGACCTAATGTTCTAGACCCTTGTCTGCGCCAAAATTGGGAAAGATGTAAAGATATATTGTATTATGATACTGTAATAATAGCGACGGTTCCTACTAACATACACCGCTTATAGACTAGACTTGAAAAGTGTAAAATCTTTGTTAGTACGCGACTGAGAAAAATGTTTTGTAGAAGTAAACAACTTCAGTAGAAACTCGTTGAGTGTGTATTGTGTTGTGTGTACTTAAACAATTAAGCGAATGTCTCAAAACAAGCAATTACAAGGGAAAACAAAACTAAAGCTCAATCTTTGTAAGTTAACTGTTGTTGTAAACATTGGATTTTATTGAGTTACGTTGCAAGTAATGCTTTTAGTTTTATTTTTTATAAGTACTACGTTTAGATATTCTATTATCAATTTAATATCTAAACGTAATATCACAACTTAACTGATCAGGCGATACCGATAAATTTGGTTATACAAAAGAGAACTGGATATGGAAAACCTAGAGATGGCAATTTTTTCAATTAATGATGTTTTTTATACTTACGAATTGTGTGTGAAAACTCAGAAAAATATATAAATATGTTTAATGTTCAATTGTTAATTATTGAAAGGCAATCAATAGTTGTTTTAAGATTTAACGATTCAGTTTGAACTTTACTTAAATAGCTTTACTTTAGTATATTTATATTACAATACTACACACAATTTTTTAACAAATTACTTTACAATACAATACTAAAAATAATACTAAAGTAAAGTAATATATACTTAAGTTGTATTTAGTATTGACCCCGTATTGGTAATTCATGGTTTAACTATTAAATCAAATCAAATCATTTGTTCATCGACATAAGAACATACATTCGTTTATCGATCGTCATTTTTAATCTACCACCTTTTCGTAATGAGGTTCCTCTAACGGAGAAGAAACAGACGAAAGAAACTCCGTGGGTATCCTATTTTTTGGTCAATATACTTTTAAAGGGTTTAGGTAAAATTTAGAGAGACGTGGACGGAGAGTCCAGTGGTTAGAGCGCCAGGTTTAGACGCGAGTGAATTAGTTTTGATTCCCGGAAGCACTGAAATTGGTAAAAGCAATTGTATGCTCAGCGATGGACAGTAGAGAAACAAGCCTGTAAGCCGGGGAAATTAATAAAAATATACTATCTACTATATGTATTTCGAGGACCCGTGAAGTCCACCACCAAGCACTGAAGCAGCGTAGCGGACGTTTTCCTGCTGTAATCTCTCTTAAATATTTTAAAGAAGTTCTTTGCCCAGTCGTTTACAGGCGACTAATTTAGTTTTTTTAAGGTATTAGTATAATTATGAAAGGGTAAAATCTGACGACTGCTGGCGGATTTATTCGTGACCCCTAGAGGAAAAATAGACTGTAGTGGTGGCAATATTGCTACAATATAACGCTGAGTTATTAATCCGAAAATAGTGATGTTATTATAAAAATTGCAATAGCAAAAAAGGTCATACCTGGTTCAAATAGAAAAGACCTTTCTGAGAGAACAGCCTTGTAAATGGCAATGGCTACCGATATGTGGCGTTATAACAGTCTCAAAAATACCAGATCAAAATAAAGCAGACGGGTTACAGAGATCAACGTCTTCTATGCAAGGTATCTGTTTTAAAATAAGCGCAGCCTTTAATGCACTTTCTTTCATTACTTACTAATATTTTTATCTTATCCTTTTCTTAAAAGGATATTTTTATTTCAAACTTCGACGACATTCATGAAAAATTCATGTTTCACACCACAAAGCACAGGAAAATGCACTCAAACGCATTAGCAATGTAAGAATTGAGTTTTGCCAACAGCCATATATTTTGGTTTGCAATCTTCTTGAAAAATTCATAAGACGTTAGAGAAAATGTTCAAGCTTGTATCTTTATTTACGATCTGTTGAACATTGACTAGTGTTGCTTACAAGTCGGGTCTGGCCAAGTGGATTGATGTACAAATTTAATTAATTTAAGGTATATTTAGTATTTATCTTCATGCATTTTCCAATACACATTGTGTGTATTAGAAAATGCATGCAAATAGAAAAATAACATCTCTATAATAATGAATTTTAGCAATGTAACGCCTAAGTCTATTAACTATGCCAAAAAACATTTTTAATACACAATGATTTAAAAAAGTCACGATAGCCGAGTTGTTGGGTGGTCGGAATTTCGAGTCGAGAGACCCGAGTTCGATCCCCAGTACCAATGAGTTTTTCAAAAACTTATGTACGAATTTCATCGTTGGCTTGGACATAAAGGCGGCGACGGGCTCACCACCTGTCACGTTGTCCCGAAAATATCTTCGGTGGAAGGTGGGTCAAAGGGACTTAATTGTCTAGAGTTGACCTCTGTCTACCCCTGTATTGGGAATTGCGTGATTATATATATATATATATATATATATATATATATATATATATATATATATATATATATATATATATATATATATATATATATATATATATATATATATATATATATATATATATATATATATATATATATATATATATATATATATATATATATATATATATATATATATATATATATATATATATATATATATATATATATATATATATATATATATATATATATATATATATATATATATATATATATTTCATATTGCCGAAGCCTATTTAGGGCGACGTGACAGACTGCGTGCCTATTGCTGAAGACTATTATCTAAATATATAAGCTCTGTTCAAATCGTCAGATCGTTTTCCAAGATACCAAAGCATAAACTTAAGTAATTTAAAGTGAGAAACTGTACGGATTAATATCAATAATCATGAGATGTTAGTAAATTATTTTCTTTATTTTTATTTTAGTCTAGTATAAAAATTTCAAAGAGTAAGTATTACTGATTTTAAATAAAGCTTTGAATATAGGATGGAATTTGAATATAGACCCGTGAAAGTTACTCTATTGTTAATGTGAAGGTTGAACTTGATTGAACGTAGGTTGAATTATCTATTGTTGAACAACAGAGGTGTCGCACCGATGTCAGGGGTTATTGTTTCATCACAGACCCCTTGTAGGGTCTAAAAGGGTTTAATGAACTAACGTTTGAAACATAAGCTTGCTGTCAGATAAAACGTATGTGATAAACTACATGTTTTTTTCTTTAAACCGAAGTTCTTATTATTGAAAACCGATTTATTAATTTTATTTTTTTATATTAACGCATTTCTCCTGAACTGTGGTAGACAGAAGACTAGAATCCCCTGACCACGTACACGCTATTTCGTGGCCAAGAGGCTTAGTAACCGTGGTTTGGACACTTGTGGTAAAACAAGAAACCTATTAAGCGGAGAATGGCTGGCCCGAGGTGACTGCTCCATGCATGTCTTCGAATGCGTGTTGGTGGGCTATGGACAGTGTTTACGTCGTGGTCTTTACATCGTTCTCCTCATCGTGTGGTGTGCATTGTTGCACCATGTATATATTCACTTTTTTACTACGCATTAATTTTATGGTCCGGTTTCGTCATACAGCATATTCAAGATATTAATGACTTTTAAAGAGAGACCACAATTGAATAACAATTTATTTAAAAAGCAAAGAGTCCTGAGATTAATTATTCTTAGCCAAACGTTAAAAAAAAAAAACAAAATTTTTGTTGTATAATTAAAAAGTATTTTTTTTTATAATTTAATAATGCCTCGTGTCCTACACTGCCTGCGTGTCTACAAGGATTCGTAGCGTGACTCTTGTTAAATGAGAGCAATTTACCTTTAAGGTTACTATTATGACCTCAGATATGTTATAAGATTTAAAAGTTTTATGAAGTTCATACCTTGCTTACTTCAAAAGATATTTTAAGTTAATGCTTTAATAAAGTTTATATATATCTACAAGCCATTCCCAATACAGGAGTACACAGAGGTCTTAGTCTTCCTTCCACCGATAATATTTTGGGACAAAATGACAGGTTGTGAGCCCGTCGCCGCCTTTGTTTCCAAGCCAACGATATGAATCGTACATAGGTTTTGAAAAAGCCATTGGTAAGAGCCTGCCTCCTGGGGATCGAACTCGGGTCTCTCGACTCGAATTCAGATCACCCTACCACTCAGCTATCGTGACTCATGTGTGATTTAATGGATTTTAAAATTTAGATATAAAAATAGTAAAAATAAAAATAGTCACGATAGCCGAGTTGTTGGGTGGTTGGAATTTTGAGTCGAGAGACCCGAGTTCGACCCCCAGGTGGCAGTACCAATGAGTTTTTCAAAAAAAAAGTTATGTACGAATGTCATCGTTGGCTTGGACATAAAGGCGGCGACGGGCTCACCACCTGTCACGTTGTCCCGAAAATATCTTCGGTGGAAGGTGGGTCAAAGGGACTTAATTGTCTAGACTTGACCTCTGTCTACCCCTGTATTGGGAATTGCGTGAAGATATTTAATATTTAATTTTAATTTTTTTTTTAATTTAGAATATTAAGATGAAATGCCACAAAGCAAGTGATTAAATTGTCTTGACTTTGAACTAGAATAAAACAGTTGTTAAACTGCTGTTTGGCAACAGAAAAGAGTAAGTACCGAATTGATCCAGAGTAATTCTAGACATAAAAGGAGCCCATCAGCTTAGCCTAAGTCTATATTTACCCACCTGGTTTCCTAGGTCCTCTCCTTCCGCATGGGTTTAGAGATTGCTGCAGATTGTTTCGGTCGATAAATCACTTTTAATTGTCTGGTATTTTTCGTGGTGGTTGTCCCGCCGTCTATCTGTGACTATTGTTAATGCAATTGCTTTTATCTTTGATTGTAGTAGGTATGGAATTAAGATTAGATTATATATTACATTCAAAAAAAAATCAAGATAGCTGAGTGGTTGGGTATTTTTCGAATTGTATTGTTGGGTTGGACATAAAGACGGCGAGGGGCTTACCACCAGTCACGTTGTCCCAAAGATCCCATAAATATACATATATACATACATATATATATATATATATATATATATATATATATATATATATATATATATATATATATATATATATATATATATATATATATATATATATATATATATATATATATATATATATATATATATATATATATATATATATATATATATATATATATATATATATATATATATATATATATTCTGTCATCTTGATTCTGCAACATATAAATAAATAAATAAATTGATACATAAATAAATTAGTATTCAAATAAATAAATAAATGTTTTAATGCAATTCGCAATACAGGGGTAAACAGATGTCTAGTCTAGACAATAGAGTCCCTTTGACCCACCGTACACCGAAGATATTTTATTAAAACAACAAACAATCCAAATAAAACCAGCGTATGTAATACCTACTAAATACACATTGGAGACAGCTTTATAGCCCGCTGTAAAGAAGTAATTAAGACATTAAAAGCTTTGCTAAAACTTGACCTATTAGCATAAATCAGTGGGACGCTTGTTTAGCCGTCGAATTTTCACGATAATATAAGTCACGATAGCCGAATGATTGGGTGGTCGGAATTTCGAGTCAGGAGACCCGAGTTCGATTTCCATGTGGTAGGCTCGTACCAATGGGTTTTTCAAAAACTTATGTACGAATTATATTGTTAGCTTGGACATAAAGACGGCGACGGTTTCACCGCTGGTCACGTTGTCCCGAAAATATCTTCGGTGGAAAGTGGGTCCAACAATATCCCATTTAATTTATATGGACGACATTAAAATATACGCCAAAACTGAGAAAGAAGTGGACAGATTAATAAAAATAACGACAACATTTAGCAACGACATTAACATACAATTAGGGTTAGACAAATGTAAAATACTTCACATTGTTAAAGGCACTATACGAACTGGAAACTACGCGTTGGATGATACGCAGAATAAAATTATAACAGCAATGGAACCAGGTGATGTGTATAAGTATTTGGGATACTACCAACTAAGGGGCATAGATCACAGCAAAATTAAGCAAAACCTTACAATAGAATACAAAAAAAGAGTAACACATCTTTGTAAAACGAGACTTTCAGGCAAAAACCTTATAAAAGCTATTAACACTTACGCTATCCCAATACTCACATACTCATTTGGTATCATAAAATGGAACAAAACAAATATACACACTATAGAACGGGCAACACGCATTATTCTTACCAAACACAATAACCATCACCCAAAATCTGCAATAGAACGTTTAACAATTAAAAGACATAACGGAGGCAGAGGTCTCATAAACATACATGATTTATGGCAAAAACAGGTCTTTAATCTACATAACTTCTTTCAACAAAAGTCAATCAAAAGTAATATACATAAAGCCATTGCACAAAACGATATTAACTTTACACCATTAAACCTAATCCAATCTTAATTAAAACAACAACAAAAATCGAAAACACAAATATGAACACCCTCCAACTAGAACATGACACGATAGAAAAGTGGAAACAAAAACATTGCATGGACGACACCCACATGACTTAGAATAAACTAATAGACAAAGAAGCATCTAATAGATGGCTTAAAATAGGTACATTATTTCCTGAAACAGAAGGCTTCATCTTGAGTATTCAAGATCAAGTCATCAATACAAGAAATTACCGTAAATATATTGTTTAGGATCCAACATTAGCAGATGATAAATGCCGAAAATGCCACACACAGTCTGAATCAATTCAACACATAACTGGAGCATGTCCCCACCTTACACAGAATGATTACACCCACAGACACAACCAAGTTGCCAATATTATACACTTAAAACTAGCCACCCAACATAAACTTTTAAACGAAATCAATACACCATACTATAAATATACCCCTAACAAAGTATTAGAGAATTCTACATACAAACTTTATTACGACCGCGCTATTCTTACAGATAAAACAATATACTACAAAAGACCAGATATTATTTTGCAAGATAAAACTTACAAAACAACTTACTTAATCGACATTGCAGTACCTAACGCATAACGCATAACATATCAAAAACAATAACAGAAAAATACACAAATATGCCGAGTTAAAACTGTGTACAGCTGTCACTTATTAACATATAACTGTGATCGCCAATCCATATGCCATGAGTGGCGATCTTTGTAAACTCTCACTTAGGTCAGAAGCATATAGGCCATGTACAGGAAATATCCAGTAGTGGAATTTTATAGGCTCATGTATATGTAAAAATGGTGTAAGTATAAATCAGTGGTAGAAACGTACTCTTTAATTATTAATAGAAAATTACTCTGCCATCTAGATAAGAAGTGCAGGTTCAAATCTAGCCACCTAAGTAAGCAAGTAGCATCCAGTTACTTAACCCTAATTCGATGGTGAAATGATAAATCAACATATACCTACATATAAAAATAATGATTAAAATTTATAAACCCACAATTCGAGGACAAACATTGATAGCGAGTATGTATTACATGTTTATCCTTACCGTGCTTCGAACATGCATCTCTTGGTTACGAAGGCATAGCCCGATAGCTTATAGATCTGAGGGGCTGTGAATATGATACTCACAATTCACTTTGCACCACCATGTTTTTTATTACATACATTTTTGGTTCAGTATGTTTATTCAAATAAATATTATGTGAACAACAAACATTCAAGCTGCTAACGTAATAGTTACAAAACCCAATCAAAAACTTCGTAAAAAAAATAGAAATAAGTTAGTCTTATTGTGGCGCTATTTCATGGCCTTAAACTTTAACAAAAAAGAAAAACCCAGTAAGTAGAAACAAAATAAATGAGGTCTCCGACCGTCGGGACACCTAAGTTATAAAAGGTCATGTATTTCGTCAAAGAGACGAGAGTCAAATATATTCGTATTACTTTTGCGTTTCATGTATTTTAAATAACTAGGTATTACAATTTTGTTTTTCTTGTTAAGTTTTCCATTTGCTTAGGATCCATAAAATTTATGTGATTTTATGTTTCTATATTACTAGCTGAGTAACGCGGTATCTGCCGCTTTATTTAAAATAAATCGAATTACTTACATGATAAATACCTAGATAGGGACAACATCACATAAATTGCTTTCATCCCCAAGTAGCAGTATTGTGAAATCAAAAACAACATAGCTACCACAAACACTCACATCCGAGGCAATGTAAATAAATTGGTTTGCTTTATTGACCTATACGGAAATCTAACCCGAGACCTAAGAGCTGGCGACTGCATGAATAACCGGTGCGCCACTCGTTCACTGCAGACCTCAATAAGACTAAAAAATAATTGCAGTGTTATATTGAAGTAATATACCACCTCTTTTCTTCACGTGGGTGTCTATATATATAATAATAAATAAATATCTCCATGCCTTTCCCAAAACAGGGGTAGACAGAGGTCAAGACAATAAGTCGTTGCGACCCACCTTCAAAGAAACATATTTTCGGACAACCTGACAGGTGGTGAACCCGTCGCCGTCTTTATGTCCAAGTCAACGATATAATTCTTACCTATATAAGTTCTTAAAAAACCCATTGGTACGAGGCTCCCACATGGGGATCGAACTCGGAACTCTTGACTCGAATTTCGACCACCCAACCACGCGGCTATCGTAATAGCTGAGTGGTTTATAACATAAAATTAACATAATTTTAATTTTCTGTAAATAAAGTATTGTAAATCAAAATTAAAACTAAAATAAGGAAAATTATCTATGTCTATCACAGTCATTGAGGCTTAGTTATTTAATACTCATTAAATAGAAAACCGTTATATATAAGTACAACGATATCAGATTTCACAAATGAAAACAACCTGAGCTCGATAATATCACATATTCACACCTTAAAATAATGCAATTATCGACTTTATTATGTACTACATCAAGGCATTTTAAAATATCTCTATTGTTTATATCTTTCTCCATTGCCTATGTCTTTCTCCAGACCACCAATACTAGCCTCTTCAAAGTTCACTGTAGCATACAGGTCTCTCTCGAAAGGGATTAACCATAATAACCACGCTTGGTAAACAGATTGGCGATCGCAGTGACAGACCTCTTGCACCATGCTGTGACCGGTCCGCTGAATTTTGTGTTTGAAGTTTTTTCTTTTAGACCTCTTACAATACCTATGGGAAAAAGGGGGGTGGAGGGGGAAGAGGGTTCTGCTTCGCCTATAGACGGTTGAATTTCTAAACATGATGGTTTAATAAATAAACAGCAATTGATTTGAACGCCTAACATGATGAGCGTGACACTGCGGTTACTCCAAACACGTCAACGGTATTAATGTCACTTGAGTAGTCACTGAGCATGCGGCGTGCGAAGTCAGGGTACATCTCTGATACCACTTCCAGTGTTATGTATCGCAATAATACAACCTCGACTTTAAGGATTGATATACATCAATTGTAATAAGACCTAGAAAAAGGATTTTTCGTACTTCATACATATATTTAAAGACCCTTTTGTTTCATAGTTTAATAACTTTTTTTCGGCAACAACATATACGTTGCCATCATCCCAAAGTACGTACCCAAAGCAAACACCTTGACTCGGGGCAAGACATAACAAGTTTATTCATTGACCCGTTCGGGAGTCGAATCAGGGACTTTATTGGTGGCGACGCACAGAAAAGGTATGTGTACGTCACTCAACCGAGAAGGTCGTTTATATATGCTATTAATTGTGCTATTTCGTCGCATATGTTTTGGTCATTTCGTATAAATGGCGGATGGTGAAATGGTGGATGTACTAACACTTTGCAACATACCTCTTTGCTACCTATCCAACCTACCTTCTCAAAATGTTTGCTTTGTGTGTTATGTATGTGGTTTAGCGTTATTATTACGAAAAATCACACCATACTCATATTTATACTTTTTTTTAAAATATCATCTGTTTCATGTCATCGCAATCAGCCAGACATAAACAGTACAATCAACCTATAAAAATAATATTTTTTTATAAAAAAAATGTCTTCAACAGAGGTCTAGACAATTAAGTCCTTTCGACCCACCTTTCACTGAAGACTTTTTTAGGATAACGTGACCTGTGGTGAGCGTGTTGCCGTCTTTATCCAAGCCAAAGATAAAAAGAAATAAATCGTACATAAGTTTTGAAAAAAAAAAAGCCATTGGTACGAGCCTACCACCTGGGATCGAACTCGGGTCTCATGAATCGAACACTGATTACCCTATTCCTAATCTTATATATAAAATTCCCGTGTCACAATGTTAGTTACCTTAATCCTCCGAAACGACTCAACCCATTCTCATGAAATTTTGTGTGCATATTGGGTAGGTCGGAGAATAAGACATCTATTTTTCTCCCCCCTAAATGTTAAGGGTAGCCCAACCCCATTTTTTTTATTTTTATAAATTTTTTATGATAGCATTAAAAATACATAAAACCCAAAATTTTCACCACCCTACGATCAATCCCTATTTTTATATGACAAAACAACGTTTGGTAGGTCAGCTAGTAATAGTATAAAATACAAATAAATGTCTCGCTACCTGTAATAACATTGGCAATACAGAAAAAAAATATTTTTTACGCGTAGATGTGAAGCGTAAATAGTCGTGGTATATTTTTGTTCACCTCCAGACGTCATTAACGATTTATAGCTAGTCTTTCGGTTGAAATTGTGAAAATACAGTTTATTTATGGATACTATGAGATATAAAGGAAAAAAAATAGATATGAATCATTCAATATAATCGATTGGCTCACTACTTGCGACGTTGTCACCATTAAGTTGAGGTCCCAAAAAAGTGTAAGTGTAAAGGTCTTCAGTGTTCAGACATCTGCCTAAACCAGTATGGGTACTCGTGTGAAGAAAAAAAATCGTATAATCAATCTCCTATCAGCGTTGATAATCGGATAGCCTAGTTAATAGGGAGTCTTGAGTTTGAATCCTAATAGGGGTTTGTCCCTCACGGAGACCTAAAATCAAATGAAGGCGATAAAATCCGTAATTAAATCGCAATTTATAAAGTGAAAAACAGGTACTTTGTTACCGACTAGAATTAAGATGGTGTACGGCCTATACATGGCCTGTAATAACAGTGACTCTCTAAACCATTACTATATATTCTCTTTGTCCTATATAAAGTTGCATACTGCTTACCAGTTGGTACACTAGACAGGCTGTCACGTCGTCCCAAAAATGTCTTTCGTATCCACCTGGTAACCCACCTGGGGTTGATAAGACATATAGAAATCTGTAGAATACTAGCAGTAATGGGAATGGCGTGAAGATACTTATTATATATATTTTATTTTCTGCATGTTATAGACCACTTCTATACTAGTGACAATCCGGAATGTCGTGTTCGATCTCCAGTAGATAAACTTTCTAAACTTTTGTATGATTTGTTACAAAACCTTGAACAAAGACGTCAAAAGCAGGCGAGGCTTTTCACCACCCATCATTAAAAGTACTAATTATAGAACTTTATCTACCAACTGCCATAATTAACACCGCATTGAGGATGCTAAATGGACCATACGCGGGCACAACGAGACGTTGTCTATATAGTAAAGCCCAATTAATGTCCGCACCCGATGCGCTTGCAGCGTAATTAGCACCCTCCGGTGACACCTAAGCCGACACATATCGACGGTGGAACGGAACGCATGACGCTCTAATAATGCGATTTAGTACTATCGTATGGTATGACAATACATAGATAGGGTTAACATCCAACAAACAAACAAATTTACTTTCGCATTTATAATATCATTAAGGATCTGTAAGGAGGATACTTACTTATACGCGTGATGATCAGTCAAAGTTGACTGTGGGATATATGCCTCTTTCGTAAGCTGAATTATCACAATTGCCACGCTCGCAACTGCTTTAAATTAAAATGGCGACGACATTTAGCCAGTTTAAATATTGCGAAACTAATTCACAATGCGCTTAATGCGCGAGTACTAACCAAACCAGAGTTAGAAATATTGAACAATAAAAAAAAAAACTTCAAATTGACTTTCAAGTTTTGTTGTCGGTAAAATTTACCTGAGTTTTATAGTTCACCAAGTTAGTTTTTGATGGCCACTTAACTGCGCGAAGTTCTAAAAGTTTTTATTACTTTGGGGTCATTGAAGCTAAAGTACTGGCCAGCGATTTAATTAAAATATTAAAAATAAATCAGTCGTTAAAAGAACGTGAAAATAACTTAAATTTAATAACATTTTAAACATATTTTTAGGAGTGATAATACTCAAGCTTTTTTAGCTCTATCTTTATTAAATCTACGATCAGAATTGGACTATTAAAAATAAAATAGAAAATATCCGATTAAAGAATGTTATAGAATTCATAAACTAACCAAACAACGTGAAAGTAGTGCAACATCAAAAATTTCGACTGTACTGTGAAGAGGCTTTCATTCAGCAAACGCGGCGCTGACAGGCGCGCAGTAATTTCCTGCCCCGTTGTATCTATATATATATATATATATATATATATATATATATATATATATATATATATATATATATATATATATATATATATATATATATATATATATATATATATATATATATATATATATATATATATATATATATATATATATATATATATATATATATATATATATATATACACTGGAACCTAACTCACAAAAACGGTGAGATATCCCGTTGGTTCAGAATGTGCAGAAATGCTTACTGAACAATTTTCACTGCGACAGAGACCGCGCCCGCTTTCTAGGTGTTTCGACAAAGGAATCCAGTTACTGGCTACATGCTTTACCATCAAGTAACCTTGGTACATTACTAGATAACGAAAGTTTACGTATAGCTGTAGGAATACGATTGGGAGCATCGATTTGTCAACCACATCGATGTCCTTGTGGCAGCGACGTCGACGAGTTAGGCCTCCACGGACTTTCATGCCAAAAAAGTGCTCTCGTCACGGTTCCTTGAATGAGGTCATCCGAAGGGCCATTGTTTCCATAAATATTCCATCGGTTTTAGAGCCTTGTGGAATATTTAGGGAGGATGGTAAGAGACCCGACGGCTTGACTTTAGTCCCTTGGGAGAGAGGCAAAGCTCTTGTGTGGGACGCAACTTGCATCGATACATTAGCGGCCTCTCATATCAAGGGTACTTCGATAAGGGCCGGGGCGGCATCAGAGGCAGCTGAATCGGGTAAATGGCGTAAATATGAGTCTTTGAAAGGAGACTATATATTTGTTCCATTTGCCGTAGAGACAATCGGTCCGTGGGGTCCCCGCGCGATGCAGTTTCTAAAGGAATTGTATCCGCAACTTATCGTTGCCGCTGGTGACAAGAGGGCTGGTTCTTTTCTCGCTCAACGGTTAAGTCTAGCCATTCAACGTGGAAATGCAGCCAGCGTTCTTGGTACCATGCCACGAGGAGTAGGGCTCTACGATTATAATAGTTTTTAGTTAATAAGTATTGTAAATATTAACATAATTTTTTCTGTAAATATATATTTTAATATACCGTTATATACTGATGACATGTATGTGTGCGGAAGTGTTGTTCCGAAAATGTCTTCGGTGGAAGAGAAGGATCAAAGGGACTTAATTGTCTAGAATAGACCTCTGTCTACCCCTGTATTGGGAATTGCGTGAAGATATTATATTATATACTGATGACAGAGCTGGTATTCATGATTTTATATTTAAACCCGATACAAAGATTTTAACAGGAGTACATTGTTAGCAACTATTCCGATGAGTTCAGTTCAGTTATCCCGACTAGATACAACGGGGCAGGGAAATTACTGCGCGCCTGTCAGCGCCGCGTTTGCTGAATGAAAGCCTCTTCACAGTACAGTCGAAATTTTTGATGTTGCACTACTTTCACGTTGTTTGGTTAGTTTATGAATTCTATAACATTCTTTAATCGGATATTTTCTATTTTATTTTTAATAGTCCAATTCTGATCGTAGATTTAATAAAGATAGAGCTAAAAAAGCTTGAGTATTATCACTCCTAAAAATATGTTTAAAATGTTATTAAATTTAAGTTATTTTCACGTTCTTTTAACGACTGATTTATTTTTAATATTTTAATTAAATCGCTGGCCAGTACTTTAGCTTCAATGACCCCAAAGTAATAAAAACTTTTAGAACTTCGCGCAGTTAAGTGGCCATCAAAACTAACTTGGTGAACTATAAAACTCAGGTAAATTTTACCGACAACAAAACTTGAAAGTCAATTTGAAGTTTTTTTTTTTATTGTTCAATATTTCTAACTCTGGTTTGGTTAGTACCGCGGATTAAGCGCATTGTGAATTAGTTTCGCAATATTTAAACTGGCTAAATGTCGTCGCCATTTTAATTTATACAGTTGCGAGCGTGGCAATTGTGATAATTCAGCTTACGAAAGAGGCATATATCCCACAGTCAACTTTGACTGATCATCACGCGTATAAGTAAGTATCCTCCTTACAGATCCTTAATGATATTATAAATGCGAAAGTAAATTTGTTTGTTTGTTGGATGTTAACCCTATCTATGTATTGTCATACCATACGATAGTACTAAATCGCATTATTAGAGCGTCATGCGTTCCGTTCCACCGTCGATATGTGTCGGCTTAGGTGTCACCGGAGGGTGCTAATTACGCTGCAAGCGCATCGGGTGCGGACATTAATTGGGCTTTACTATATAGACAACGTCTCGTTGTGCCCGCGTATGGTCCATTTAGCATCCTCAATGCGGTGTTAATTATGGCAGTTGGTAGATAAAGTTCTATAATTAGTACTTTTAATGATGGGTGGTGAAAAGCCTCGCCTGCTTTTGACGTCTTTGTTCAAGGTTTTGTAACAAATCATACAAAAGTTTAGAAAGTTTATCTACTGGAGATCGAACACGACATTCCGGATTGTCACTAGTATAGAAGTGGTCTATAACATGCAGAAAATAAAAATATATATAATAAGTATCTTCACGCCATTCCCATTACTGCTAGTATTCTACAGATTTCTATATGTCTTATCAACCCCAGGTGGGTTACCAGGTGGATACGAAAGATATTTTTTGGGACGACGTGACAGCCTGTCGCCGCCTTTATGTCCAAGCCAACGATATAAATCTTACAGAAGTTTCGAAAATCCATTGTTACGAATCTGCCACCTGTGGATTGAACTTGGATTTTTAACTGGAATTCCGATCACCCAACCACTCGGCTACCTTGACTTTTTATATGTAGTGATATTATAAATTTTTGTGAATAAAATATATTGCCTTCACTAGTTAATTTGTTTATTTAATTCTTATTAGATGACCCTATAACCGAGTTGGTAATGACCCCGCCTTCGCCTAAGCAAAAGTAAATTTAAGAGTTAATCCATTTTAAAAATTATTTAACTTTTTAGGTATTATACATAAACCAAAACTATCGTAGTGTTGGATTATCCTCATTATATCCCGCCTTGTCGTGGCCGTGGGGCTTAGTAGCCGTGGCTTGGACACCTACGGTGAACCAAGAGGAACCCACATGGCCAGCTTAACTTAGCGGGGTATGGCCGGCCCGCGGTGGCCGCTCCAAGTGGGCTCGAGCAGCCCACTTCGGATGCGTATTGCTTACCCACGTGGGTTTGGAGGTCAAGGAGGTAGACGCGACCGTGTTCCGGTGCGTCTAGTCTAGTGGGAGTGGGAGAGAATTTTTCTCTCCCGTGGAGGGGCTGCGCTGGTCGATCGGCCCGGGTGGAGTCGCGGATGTGTGCGAAAGTGTTCCCCTGGTCCCGCCAACATGCGGCGAAGGTGGAACACCGTGGGGTTTTAGTACGAGTACCGGTACGAGTCCGACATCATCCGTCCTTGCCCCCGCGGGGACGGGCATACGTCAAGTATTTCCCTATGTAGAAAAAAATCCTTATAATACTCAATAATTCTGGTAACATACTAGAATTTTCAAATATGTTTTTTAAGCGTAGAATGATAAATATAACTTTACCGACACCTAGTCAACAAATAATAAACAAGAAATAAAAAATTGGTATCTGATCGCACGTCGCAAGCGAAAAGTACGCCTAAGGGTTGGTAAATTTTAGTTGAAATAACTATTTTAGTATTACATTTTATCGACTTTGACATATAAGCCATGCCGGGCTTTTAGTTATTAACGGAATATTCACACATAGTCAGTGAAGTAGAAGTAATCAGAGAAAGCAACATCTGTCGCTTTAATAATTTTAACTCATTATTTCAATAACACTTTTCTTCGATATATATTTTTTAAATTTTCTTCGATAGGCTCAACCTGTCACGTTATCTAAATATGCTACGATGAAATGTGGATCGAAAGTACTTAATTGTCTAAACCTCTGTACGCCGGTATTGAAATTTTCTATTGAATTACGTTAAATTAATTTAATTAAATATTTTTTTTTTGAATATTTGCCATAATCGCCATGCTTGACAAGCGGAAACGTGTGGCGATCGCCGTACCCGACACCTCGCACCTTTCATGCCACTGCCCATTATTGGTCTATTAAGTTATGGTTTGGTATTTTCTGAGATGCCTATTCTGGCGTTGTGCGGTTGCTTTTTGCTTTAATGTTGTGTGTGTTTTAAGAGTTTCCCTTAGTCGCCTCTTAGGACACCACACGGTTAGTTAAATATTGTATTGTTGTCTGCCTAATCCCTTACATAATGGAATGTAAATTATGTCAATAAATTTATTAAAAATAGAACTTTTTTGTAAACTGGACATGTTCAAGCTTTGGGCTCGCATGGTTTATAATTTAACCCTTCCCTTCTGAAAGGCAATAGGGGACGAAAAAAAATATAAAAGATCGTAAAGAACAATCATAAGAATAATAATAATAATAATATTACTTATCTGTAATAGAAGTAGATCAAAACTTTACACCACTCAATATGAAAGATAGAAATCGACAGTTCTCCACAATTCAACAACAAACTACAAAATTAAATACGTGGCGCAGAAAAGAGTTACACGGTAGACATATTCATGATTTAGAACAGTCCCACATTGATCCGGTTGCATCTAATAGGTGGCTTGTTAGAACCTGTTTCCAGAAACAGAAGGATTTATCGTTGCAATTCTAGACCAAGTGATTAACACAAAAAATTATAAAAAGTTCATTCTTAGAGATAGTAATGTAATAAATGATAAATGTAGGAAATGCCAACGCCATTCCGAAACCATTCAACATATAACAGGTGCACGCCCAACACTAACCCAAACCGACTATACACACCGACATAACCAAATTGTACATTTCATACACCAAAAACTAGCTCTTGCACGTAATTTGATGAGTGGAAAACCAGAACCTTACTACCAATATACACCAAAACCAGTGCTGGAGAATAGCAGTTATAAGATGTACTTTGACAGAGCAATCTTGACAGATAAAACCATTCATAATAATAGACCTGACATCACTCTTATAGATAAGAAAAATAAAATTGCTTACATAATTGATGTAGCAGTACCTGATACTCACAATTTACAAAAAAACATAACGGAAAAAGTGAACAAATACACGGAATTAAAGGAAGAAATTGCCCGGATATGGAAGTTAAATAAAGTTTACATCGTACCACTGATTCTCTCCAGCACTGGAGTAATACCCTAATATCTTCTCCAGGCACTGAGAATAATAGACCTCCCGGAAAACATATTCATAACTATGCAAAAAGCCGCAATCCTGAATACTTGCAGAACTGTTCGAAAATTTCTTCAAGAAGATTCCCACAATAACACCAACATTGATTCTCACTTGGCTTAGACCCGTGAGTGTCAAAATAACACCGAAGAATCAATTCTTCGAGCATTTTCACAGAAATACATAAATAATAATAATTATAATAATTATAATAACCCCCCCAAAGGATCACCTTGACGTGGTGGGGGGGCTTACGGGTATTAAGTACTGGTTAAATGGACCTAAGAACTTTCCATAAATTTATTTTCACTATAACCCAAACCAACGATCCTGAACCGAATGTATGGAGAATCGAATGGAAATTCAATCAAAGAGATAAGTTTACGGCCGCTGCCCGGGGTCGCCGGGCGCATCTGAGCCGACGCTGGATGCCACAGCATGCGAACCGTGGGCGACGGGGACTGAGCAGGCGGGTTCCCTCGATAAAAATATTACAGCCGATCGATCACCGTCACCTTCATTTTCATCCACTTCTGAACATTCACTCTTTCACAATATTCCGTCACCTTCTTCAACCCAAAGCTTCTATCACCTGCTTCATCAATATCATCTACAAATTCATCCAGAAATACAAGGTCAGCAGCTGTTGTGCAGGAGGCATTTGCCAATAATCCTGTACCCACTGCTGGCCATACCTGTGCGCGAAAAAATGGACTGAAGATATGAACCGATATATATGGCGCACATACCTAGTAATAACTAAATGTGAAACCACAAATATGAACAACTACTTGGAACACTTACACCAGAATTTTAATAATAGATACCCTGAAATGCGTGCCAATCGCCAACGAATAGGTGACCAAAGAAGGGCAATATTGAGAAGAAAGTTATTACCACAGCATATTCTGATAAAATAAGCCGAGAAGTAAGTGAACACATACAAACCGATAACTTAAAGCAGACACTGACATATAACTCTAAAAAGTACCCACAATGTCATAGCCACAGACAAACACTTCTTACAACACAAGAATGAAATGGTCAGATGAAATTAATGCGGAAATAGTTAGGTGTTATTTTGAAGTACCCGATTTAGAGATAAACAAGACTGCTTATAGAAAAAAAATGTATAATTTATTCATAGAAAGACAACCGTACTTATCTCACATTACCGAACAGAGAGTTGCAGATCAAAGGCGTTTAATATTTAACAATAAGATATACACAAACAAAATTAGGGAATTGAAAAAAGAAGTAGAATTAAAATTAATACAACTAAACAGTCATATAGAAATCAGTACAGAGCATAACAACACTTTAACGGACCAAAAACAAACCAATTCCGAAAATGAAATTGACATAAAAGAAACGTCAATAAACAACACTCAACAAGAAAACATATTAGACAGTACATTAACACTCACCGAAACACCAACATTGTCAAACACTGAAAATAATAGTGACCTGCCCTATTCCCAAAATTACATAGAAATAAATAAAATCGAAATAGAATTTAACAATGCTCTTGCCCGATTCAAAAATATTGACCCAGAAGTAAGACCATACATCCCGAAACAAAAATCATCGCGTAAATTTGCTCAAATTATATCTCATTTGAATAATGTTATTCTTCCAAAACACATCAACAACGACTTAGATTTTACTTCATTGCACACTGTAATATATTCAGCAGCCTTCACGGCTGCCACTTGTAACGGCACTAGGTTTAACAAAGAGGAAACTATAAACACTAAACTTCGAAACAGAAAACATAATTGGCAAAGGAGATTGTAAAATAGAATTGAAAAACATAGATTGGAAATAGGGAGATTAACACAATACATTCTAGGAAATAGAAACCAAAAAATACAAAAGACTATAGAAGACATAAAGGTGAAATATAAATATCATTCTCGACATAAAGAACCTAACACAGAACTACAACATTTTCTCGACACACTTAAACAAAAATTAAACGCAGTTTCAAATAGACTAAAAAGATATTTAACTTGTAATAAAAGAAAACAGCAAAACACAACATTTACAAATAATAAGAAAAAATTCTATAGAACGCTAGGCCACCGTCAACAAACTAATACCAGGGAATCTCCCTCACCACAAAGCTTAAAACAATATTGGTCAGACATCTGGGAAAATCCTGTCCAACATAATATTGAAGCTAATTGGTTTGACAAAACAGCAAACACAGCACATATTAACCAAATGGATGTTAATAACATTTCAGTAAACACTTTCATTAAAATCATCAAACGTACACACAACTGGAAGGCACCGGGCACCGACAATATACATAATTATTGGTACAAAAGTTCACTTGTACTCATCCACCTATCCACAGTCACATTTGCCAATTCATACAGACACCACAATTAATGCCAACCTTCGTTACAAATGGAATAACTTATATGCTACCAAAAGTGAAAACTTAAAAATCCTGAAAATTACAGACCCATCACCTGCCTACAAACCATATATATAAGATTATTACTGGCTGCATTAGTTAAATAATATACGAACACTTAGAACGATACAATATTCTAGTAGAACCACAAAAGGATGTAGGAAAAATAGCCAGGGATGTAAAGAACAGTTGATAATTGATGAAATTGCAATGAAACAATCACAAACTAGAAATAGAAATATTCACACAATGTACATTGATTAAAAAAGCATTTGATTCTGTCCCTTATAGCTGGTTAATTTACGTACTAAAATATTACAAAGTACACCCTAATCTGATTTCATTCTTAAACATAATAATGCTTCAATGGAAGACTAAACTTAAATTAATAAATAACAAGACTTTAACCACCCCCGAAATTAAAATACAAAGAGGTATATTTCAGGGGGATGCTCTTAGCCCATTATGGTTTTGTATAGCCCTTAACCCCTTGTCTGAATTGCTGAACAACACTAATATAGGATTTAAATTAAAACTTAATAATTCATTTCATACGCTCACACATTTACTGTATATGGATGACATCAAAATTTATGCAACCAATAACACCGAACTTTCAAAACTAGCAGATATCACACAATTATTTTCAAAAGACATCAAAATGCAATTCGGAGTTGATAAATGCAAAATACATTCAATTGTGATGATGAAAATGATGAATCTGAAAGAAGGAAAGAAGTATGTAGGGATCGTGACACTTGGCGATCTGTTCTCTCTGGCTACCCCGTCAGGGATTGTGCGTGAAGATAAATAAATAAATAAACATTCAATTGTCCGTGGAAAATCTCAAAATACTTTATCTGCTTGATACTGGTGAACAAATAGAGCCCATGGACGAACATAGGACTTATAAATACTTAGTTTTACATCAGGCCAAACATATCAATCAAAAACAAGCAAAATTAGATTTAACAAAAAATTTTAAAACTAGAATAAACCAAATTTTGAGAACCCAACTTAATTCACGAAATACCACAAAGGCCTTAAACATATACGCGATACCAATTCTTACATATTCCTTTGGTATTATAAATTGGTCCCAAACTGATTTAATTAAACTACAGCGTACAATAAATACACACATGACAGCCGAGAAAACACCACCCGAGATCGTGCACTCAACGTCTCACATTACCGCGTCAAGATGGGGGGAGGGGTTTTGTCGACATACAAAATTTACACAATAACCTCATCAACAAAGTACGCAAATATTTCTCAACCAAAGCTGAACAATCACAATTACACAAATACATAATAGATATAGACAAGAAAATAACTCCACTTAATTTAAACGACAAAGACTTTCAACCAAAAATATTAAACAAACAGCAGAAAATAGGTAAGAGGTCACAAAAATCCCTACACGGAAGGCACCTTGCCGATTTAAATCAGACACATGTTGACATGCGTCGGACGAATGGTTGCGGAAAGGGGAGCTCTTCCCGGAGACGGAAGCCTTTGTAATTGCTATCCAGGATCAAGTCATAAACACACGTAACTATCAAAAACACATTATTCAATTCCTAACCTACTCACCGATCTATGCCAAAGTAGCACAGAAACATTTCAACATATTATCAGTGCCTACAAAACTATAGTTCAAACAGATTACAAACATAGACATGATCAATTTGCTTCAATCATTCACCAAAATCTTGCTCACTTACATTCATTCGTACCTACAAAAATAGCTTATTACAAGTATAATTATTTAAAATTTACTGGGATAGGACAATTATTACTGACAAGACTATACATTACAATAGACCGGATATAACAATACTAGATAAAGTTAAGAAAATTGGGACCGGCCCATCATCACGGACAGGACGATTCTGGCAAATAAGCCTGATATCGTGTTGATGGACCGGGCACAGTCAAGGATATTTTTGGTGGACATTACCATCCCGTATGACGAGAACCTCGTGAAAGCCGAAACAGACAAAAAGACGAAATATCTGGACCTGGCTCACGAGGTGACCGACATGTGGGGTGGGGTGCCCGCTGAAATTATTCCTATAGTTGTTTCTGCGAATGGGTTAATCCCAGTCAGCCTCGCTGAACATCTGAGGCGACTGGGACTCCGTGGCGGACCGCTCCAAGCTCAAATGCAGAAGGCGGTGCTCCTCGATACAGCCCGCATCGTCCGTCGGTTTCTCTCCCTGTCGCCATAACCCTCGGCCGTCTGGTCTCCCCTGTCGAGGGCTTCCGTCTGGTTAGGTCTTAATATTTATTTATTATTTTTATGTATTTTTATGCGTTTATAACGTATATATTTTATAGTACTTTATTTATTTTATTATGTATTTTTATTTTTATGTATATAAAAACCCAACCAGACGAGAAAATATAACAAATACCCCATAATAATAAAATAAACATAGAAAGAGACGACAACACATTGGTCGTATCACAAAGTAATCTGCTGAAGCAATTATTATATGAAATGAAAACACCCAGACCTGAGAAAATGGAGAACAAGCAGTTTTCTACATTAACCTTTACTAACCTGGGGTTTGTTATACCTTCCTTGTATCTGATTCCATAAGATAAACGATTTAGCCGCTTAGTTTGAGATCAGAGCAATGTATGTGGTGTTGATCTATGTACGTATTTTTTATATTTACCTATAAAAGTGTGTCAACGAACCCAGAGCAGATAAGACAAAATCAATCAAAGTAATCACGCTCCGTTCCATTTCATGAACATTTGCCACGTGGTGTAAATAGGAACGCATCAATCCTCTTACGAGTGCAACGAAACGATGACGCTAAGCGAGATTTGCTAAGCGGGTGTAGTCTTAATCAGAACGATTTAGTGTTCTTTCACTGTGAGAATGTTCAATAAAAATAATTTTGATATAAATAAAGAGGATAAATAACGTGTTTATTTGAATCTGTTTTTCTTTTTAGTTTACGAGAAACAACTAACACTACATTATTAGTCGCGGCAGCCAATTGGTTGGGTGATGGCCAGATGGCTAGCTCGTGACTATGGGTTTATTCAAAAACTTATGTACAATTTATATCGTTGGCGTGGGCCGAAAGGATTTAATTGTCTCTGTCTACCCCTGTGTTGGCAATGGCGTGAAGATATTCATTTATTTATTTTGTCATTAATTGGAATTTAATTATTAAGTGTAACCAGCCCCGTTGTCCACAGACTGCTTAATAAACAAAAATTAACATATGGGGCTAAAAACTGGGGAAATTCCAAGGAATATTAACCAGATAAAAAGATTATAATCGCAATGAATTTACGATACGATAGGAAATCACGATAGCCGAGTTGTTGGGTGGTCGGAATTTCGAGTCGAGAGACCTGAGTTCGATCCCCAGGTGGCAGTACCAATGAGTTTTTCAAAAACTTATGTAAGAATTTCATCGTTGGCTTGGACATAAAGGCGGCGACGGGCTCACCACCTGTCACGTTGTCCCGAAAATATCTTCGGTGGAAGGTGGGTCAAAGGGACTTAATTGTCTAGACTTGACCTCTGTCTACCCTGTATTGATATTGCGTGAAGATATTTATTTATTTATAATGAATTTAGAATATTAAAATTCATACCATTTATTGTATTTCGCATGCGAAGTATTGATAAGTAATTTTAAGCTAATATACATATCTTCACGCTTGGCTAGTACCTTCAAGGAGTAACTAGAGGTAATAAAAAAAGTGTCACGATTCTTACATATCTCTTTCGCTTTTATCAAATTCATCATTTTTTCATACATGCTCGTCTAGGTATCCGAGAACTCTTGAACCACCTCTTCGCGTGGTCTTCGAAAGTGGCTTCGGCTTACTTCGAAACCTCTTAATGTTTCGCGCTTTATATTTTCTTCATCATTCGATCATTATTCATTCCTTAACGTGCCCAAAGTATCGAAGCTTGCTCTTATTAATTTTAGTGCAGGCCTCAATGAATTGACAACCTCCGTGGAAAGACGTGCTCCGTGGACGAGTGGCGTAAACACCGGTTTTCGAGGTGTCACCATCTCGAGGTCCCGGGTTCGATTTCCGTTCGGGTTAATGTATAAAAACCACTTTTTTCTGACTCCCATACCTCATGTGCATCGTCATCTTACATTGGGATCGGAGCAATGTAAGTGATGTTGTTCCTAACTATACATGTATTTATTTATAAAAAAATAACCGGATTTCTTTATAATAAAGAATTTGTCCAAAGCAATGCCCGTGTCTATTAACTCTATCATGATATAAATGTAAAACATAAAATAAGTAAAATAAAATTAGTGGGTAAGGCGTTAGGGTTAAGTGGTCAAATAAAATATTACCGGTTTTTTAGAAACTGAACGAGCGGCAACAACTAATTATCTTAGTTATTTAGGCCGCCATAAATTTAAGGACCTCTGTGTCGACTGGACTTGGATGCGCGCCTTGCGCATGATTTATAAATTTAATGTCGGACATTATCAACGCCGGCATGTATTTCACTCTTCCTATAACCTATTAGAATTACAAGATAAATTTCTTTAACCTTCAGGCAATTCCCAATACAGGGTAGACAGAGGTTTTGCCTAGACAAGTCCTTTTGATCCACTTCCACCGCAGACATTTTCGGGACCACGTGACATGTGGCGAGCCGGTCGCTGTCTTTACGTTCCAGCCAACTATGTAATTACCAATTTTAATAACCCGATAGCTTATTTGGTAGAGGACCTTCTTTCAAAGCTAAGGCCTGCGGGTTCGAGAAACGATTGGGTGAACATTTGTGTGATGAATGTAAATGTACATTACATATCTGTTTACATATTATGTATCGAAATAATGAAAAAAAGAGAACTAGATGTCGTGTGTTTGTCGGAGACCAAACGGAAGGGCAGCAGTACTGAAGAGCTCCCTGGCGGGGCGTTAGCTATATGGTCCGGAGTCCCGGAGAGTGAGAGCGCCTGCCAGGGAGTGGGGGTGCAGCTGTCGTCTCGGTTGGTCGATGTTATGACTGAATATAAGGCTGTGATCTCAAGACTTATCTGGGTTTGCTTTGAATTGGGACTGACGAAGTTATTTCTTTTGGCTGTTTAAGCGCCGGTAGCATCGTCGTCCAGGGCTGAGCTAGAGGAGTTTTGGGAGAATGTAAGAGAAGTTCTAGATTTAGTTAGGGGAAACGAAAGAATTGTTGTATGTGGTGATTTGAATGGATGGGTTGGTACGGCTCGGCCAGGGTACGAGTCGAAGCTTGGTATGTTTGTTAGTTGGTATGTATGGTGCTTTGTATGTTAAACTGCCAACAAAAAGCTCCAACTTTCAGTTTTCATTTCTTTCTTCGGCCCGATTTTTGTGTTTTGTTTTGTACAGTAAAGTGTTTTCATATTCATTCACAATAATAGGCTTAGTTAGGACCATAATACTGAAAGACTTTATCTGGGCGGCAATCAGCCATCCTTAACACAATGAGGATGCTAAATGGATCATACACGGGCATAACGCGATGTTGTCTATGTAGGAAAGGCCATTCAATGCCAGCGCTGCGATGCGCTTGCAGCGCAATTAGCGCCCCTCCGGTATCCCACGCAATTCCCAATACAGGGTAGACAGAGGTCTAGTCGAGATAATTAAGACCCCTTCCACCGAAGATATTTTCGGGATAACGTGACAAGTGGTGAGCCCACCGTCTTTATGTCCATGCCAACGTTATAATTCGTACATAATTTTTGGAAAAACCTATTGCTACTAGCCCCCTGGAGATCAAACTCGGGTCTCTTGACTCGAAATTCCGACCACCCAACACTCCGCTATCTTGGCAAACATCCTCGGTGGAACGGAACGGATGTCGTTCGAATAATTAGTGTTATTCGATTTACATTTGTTGTGTAGTAGAGGTAAAAATATCAACACTGCCCCGTCCCTCTCACCTGTCATGTTGTCCCTAAATAAGCTCCGATGAATCCTATTGGGGCATGCGATATACTAAAAAAAATATCTTCATGCAATTCCCAATACAGGGGTAGACAGAGATTAAGTCTAGACAATTAAGTCCCTTTGACCCACCTTCCATCGAAGATATTTTCGGGACAACGTGACAGGTGGTGAGCCCGTCGCCGTCTTTATGTCCAAGCCAACGATGAAATTCGTACATAAGTTTTTGAAAAACTCTTTGGTACTGCCACCTGGGGATCGAACTCGGGTCTCTCGACTCGAAATTCCGACCACCCAACAACTCGGCTATCGTGACTTATATACTACATATTATAAAATATAGTAGGAGGAGACGTCCTCCCCAGGTCACGTTCACCCGACCTGGCGGGTAGCTACCCTTTTCCTGCAATACATCATCCGGTACATATCGTTAGCTGGGACATGAAGACGGCGACGGGCTCACCACCTGTCACGTTGTCCCGAAAATATCTTCGGTGGATGGTGGGTCAAAGGGCCTTAATTGTCTAGACTAGACCTCTGTCTACCCCTGTATTGGGAATTGCGTTTCGTCTGGTGAGTGCAGGTAGCCCGGCAGTAGCAGGTAACCGGAGGCCCACATACCCACCTCCCCCAATTCTGGGGGGGTGGCACTCTACGGCCGGCAACGCATCTGCTATGCCTCTGGTATTGCGGATGTTCATGGGCGGCGGTAATCACTTACCACCACGTGAGCTACCTGCTCGTTTGCCTCCCTTTTCTATAAAAAAAAAGAAATAAATATGTGTGCGAAAGTCAGATAATACAGATTTGTCAATACTTGGGGCCTATTTCTAGAACATCATTAAGTAGTACTTATTAGAAAATATAATTTAAATTATAAGTAATAAGTTAATGTTATATTTAACTGCTATTAAAGATCACGTCTTCAAAGCTATGGTTTAAATCCCGCCAGGAGCATGCATTTGTACTAATTAAATTTACATGAATTGTTGTCACGAATATTTGAAATACGTGTATAAAAGTATAAAAAAGTAATAGTGCGATTTTCGGATTGTCTCTTATATTTCTGCAAATAGATGATTTATGCTCTGAACACGATCTCCAAATAAACAAAATTAAATGGTTTAGTTGACCTAAATAATTCTAGTCGTTCTGTAGTACAGTGTGTAATCGCATATTTTAGATGGGTGTAATATTATTGCGTAATACTAGTTTTTGCACGCGCATTTTATCTGCGTTTTTCATCTTTACTTGCTACTGCATCTAACCACTCGGCTATCGTAAACGTTTCAGTACATGAAATCATTAAGGTTTTATTAAGGGTTAGTATAATTAATTATTATTATACATACTACACACACACACATAATTGTATCAATGCAGTCCAAAGCTCAAAATCAATAATTGTGATGTTTCATAATTAATAAATGTTTCATATATATAAATATATATATATATATATATATATATATATATATATATATATATATATATATATATATATATATATATATATATATATATATATATATGTATATATATATATATATATATATATATATATATATATATATATATATATATATATATATATATATATATATATATATATATATATATATATATATATATATATATATATATATATATATATATATATATATATATATATATATATATATATATATATATATATATATATATATATATATATATATTTATGTATATGAAACATTTATTAATTATGAAACATCACAATTATTGAATAAGAATCCCAAAGTGCTATGGCAAAACATAAAAATATAACAAATATTAAACAAAACAAAACTTATGATCATGAGCTCTTACAATTAGAACCTTTCCTCTTAAATCAGTAAATTTATAAATAACTTTTTTCTAATATTGACGAGAACTTGCCGACGAAGTAGTACGTAATACGTTAACAGTTAAAAATTTTAATTTGTTCGAACAATCGATGCTCGGCCTTCATCTTTTACCTTAATGGACACAGATTATAATGAAGTAAATACCATATTAATGAATTTAAAACAAACAGTGCTGCGGGATGGGATAATATATCTACTAATTTCTTAAAATTATCAAAAAATGTTGTAGTCACCATCATCTGTCACTTTGCTAATATTTGTTTCTCTACAGGAGAATTTCCTAATTATTTAAAAAAATCTGTTATTATTCCTATTTATAAAAGCGGGGATAAAGGTGAAGTTAGTAATTATAGACCAATCTCTATCCTACCGGCTATTTCAAAAATAGTAGAAAAATTAATAAATATCAGACTATTAAATTATCTTAATAAGTACAATATTTTATCCGATTCTCAGTATGGTTTTAGGCAAAAAAAGTGTACTCAGGACGTCATTTTGGATCTAACATCAAATATAGTTGAACAACTTGATGGTAAAAATAAATGTTTGGCTGTGTTTTTGGACCTTTAAAAGGCTTTTGATACCGTTTCCATACCAACTTTACAGAAGTTACAGAAGTTGGAAAGAATCGGCATTAGAGGTACACAATTGTGTTTATTTAAAAATTACCTAACTGACTGAACACAAAGAATCAAAATAGGTGACTTCATTAGTAACGACGCTCCCGTGACCCATGGTGTCCCGCAAGGTAGTGTTTTGGGGCCAACCTTATTTCTTATCTACATTAATGATTTATGTAATTATAAACTAGGTAACTAAACGTTACGGTAACTAAACTAGATAAATAAACGTACGCAACCTTCTACATCATTGAAACTCAAAATACATAGTTGTGGATTTAGTGATAAATGCTCGTGTCCTGAAATTGAGAAAGTAACTACCGCTAGGTATTTGGGGATAATAGTAGACCAAAGGCTTTCTTGGCACCCGCATATTGAAGCCACGACTAGCAGAATAAGGAAACTGGTCTGGATTTTTAAAAATCTAAGAGACGTGACAACCACTAAAATTTTAAAACAAGTATATACTGCTCTTGCTCAGTCAATTCTGACATACTGTATTCCGGTGTGGGGTGGAGCTTCTAAATCAAAATTTTTAGAATTGGAATGTGGTCAGCGATTATTATTGAAAGTTTTATTGAATAAACACTACAGATTTCCTACAGAAGAACTTTATTCCATAGCTGGGATATTGAGTGTTAGAAAATTATATATACTACAACTTATAATAGAAAAACATAAAACAGTATTCTTTAACTCCAATACTAGCATAAAACGGAGAATTATTATAGAAAAAGATCCCGTTAAAACAAATTTTGCCGGTCGCCAGTTTAAGAGTCAATCCGGTTATCTATATTGTAAATTGAATAGATTTTTAAACATTTATCCTGTACTGTCAAAAAAGCTGAAAAAGGTAGTTTCTGAATGGCTTTTGTCCCACAATTATTATGAGATTGAATCTTTATTAGATATGAATATGTAATATGATATGCACATGCTGTAATACACATTCAAATGACACACACACATACACACACACACGCGCGCACACACACACACACACACACACACACACACACACACAATGTTTTAAAATAATTAGACTTAGCAAATCTGTCAGTAAAGTAGTATAGACATAATCATAGTAATTTTCGTAGTATAAGTTATGTAGATTTATGCTTAGTAGATATTTAGTATTTATTAGTAGATATTATATATATATATATATATATATATATATATATATATATATATATATATATATATATATATATATATATATATATATATATATATATATATATATATATATATATATATATATATATATATATATATATATATATATATATATATATATATATATATATATATATATATATATATATATATATATACCTATTTTGATTCTTTGTGTTCAGTCAGTTAGGTAATTTTAAATAAACACAATTGTGTACCTCTAATGCCGATTCTTTCCAACTTCTGTAACTTCTGTAAAGTTGGTATGGAAACGGTATCAAAAGCCTTTAAAGGTCCAAAACACAGCCAAACATTTATTTTACCATCAAGTTGTTCAACTATATTTGATGTTAGATCCAAAATGACGTCCTGAGTACACTTTTTTTGCCTAAAACCATACTGAGAATCGGATAAAATATTGTACTTATTAAGATAATTTAATAGTCTGATATTTATTAATTTTTCTACTATTTTTGAAATAGCCGGTAGGATAGAGATTGGTCTATAATTACTAACTTCACCTTTATCCCCGCTTTTATAAATAGGAATAATAACAGATTTTTTTAAATAATTAGGAAATTCTCCTGTAGAGAAACAAATATTAGCAAAGTGACAGATGATGGTGACTACAACATTTTTTGATAATTTTAAGAAATTAGTAGATATATTATCCCATCCCGCAGCACTGTTTGTTTTTAAATTCATTAATATGGTATTTACTTCATTATAATCTGTGTCCATTAAGGTAAAAGATGAAGGCCGAGCATCGATTGTTCGAACAGAATTAAAATTTTTAACTGTTAACGTATTACGTACTACTTCGTCGGCAAGTTCTCGTCCAATATTAGAAAAAAAGTTATTTATAGAATTTACTGATTTAAGAGGGCAAGGTTCTAATTGTAAGAGCTCATGATAATAAGTTTTGTTTTGTTTAATATTTGTTATATTTTTTATGTTTTGCCATAGCACTTTGGGATTCTTATTCAATAATTGTGATGTTTCATAATTGCGTTTTAGTTTTTTAATAAGTAATGTACAGTAATTACGATATCTTTTATAAGTAATTTTTTGTATTTCATCAAAAGGATTCATTTTAAGTCGTTTCTGCATTTGATTTCTATTCCCTATACAACGCAAAATACCAGGTGTTATCCATGGTTTTATCGTTCGTTTACTTTTAGGAACAGATACTGTTTTAGTATTCTCTTCTAAAGATTCCATAATTTTATTCATTAATATCTCAATCAGCTGATTAGGATCATTACATAGTAATAAAGTAGATAAGTTTTTATTTGCCAGACTATTGAAAGCTTGATCATAATCAATAAATGTTTTTGTTTTAAGACAAGTCTTTACATCTTTTAATTTAGCCAAGCACACTAACACCATGTTATGATCAGTTACAGTAGTATTCATAACAGCTACGTTAGCATTATTCTTTTTCCTACAAAGCTTTAAAATAACATGATCCAGACAACTATTTTGTCTAGTAGCAATCATATGGCCTGGTAACATACCATATGTAGATAACATACCTAAGTACTTAGTCCTGTTTCTTCGTTCCATGTCAAGTTCATTAGCTTTCGGAATAAGGTTAATATTTAAATCTCCTGTAAGAATAATATTTTTATTGTATCCAAATGCGTTTGAAGTGATTCATTAAATTTTTGAGTATTCGCATTGGAAGGCGATCGATAGATTCCAAGAATAACATAATTAAAAATTTCTACTTGTAAGGACGATGCATGTTCTAATTTTATTTCTTTAACTTTGGGTTTAAGATGGTTCTTAATAAACACCGTTACTCCATCGTTTTGATTAAGGTGAAATGTAGTTGCAAAAGACGTGTAGTTATTTATTTGAGGTATACTTTATTATTATTAAGTCTACATTCAGTTAATATTAAGATGTTAACTTCAAATTTAAGGTGCATTAAAGTTACTTGTAAGTCATCTATATTTTTACATATGCTTCTGACGTTTTGTGTAATAATTGTAAGGTCGTTCTTTTTTATTTGTATATACTTATTTAGGTCTTCGATGTCACAGTTAACTGATCTGGCTATTTCGGTATCGTCTATTTCATTTATGCATGAAATATGCAGAGAATACTATATTGAATGTTGAGTTTAAATGTGTGTAAGTTACTAATAATATAGAGGATAGTAGTTTGGATGAGTTACGTGTGCATTTATGGTTAAGGTATGATAATGTCTTTACGGGTTTTGTAGGTGTGAATGAGTGTAGGTGTGTGTATGTGTTATATATAAGATTAATTTTAATAATTATGGTGCGGTACAAAACAAAATTATTTCGATATCTATGTAACAAAAATATTTTTAGATTATCCAAAACTAGTCAATCACTCTGAAGCAATTTTTGCATTTGTAGCTCATGCTTTATCTGTATTATAGGAGAATTTTCGTCTTTTCTAATATATACTTTACCGTAAGAGGTCCAGCAAAAATTATATGATTTTGACTTGACTAGGTCTCTCCCAAGAAAATGAAGTCGAGATGACTTGGCAGTTAGGTTCTTAGATAAGAATACTGGTGTGTCTTCAGCTATTCGATGTTTTGCACATATTTTTGACTTGTGTTTTATGTTAAATGCTTTGCTCATTTTAAGAAAGTCATTTTTAAGCAAAGTGGAATTAGTTTGAACTATAATAGGTATATATATATATATATATATATATATATATATATATATATATATATATATATATATATATATATATATATATATATATATATATATATATATATATATATATATATATATATATATATATATATATATATATATATATATATATATATATGTATATATATATATATATATATATATATATATATATACATATATATATATACATATATATATATACATATATATATATATATGTATATATATATATGTATATATATATATATTTCTACGCGCGCGCATTTAAGACAGACGTGTCTCGTTTTAATAAATTCGAAAATACTTTAATAATTCACTGGCATTCAAAATAAAACCGTAAACCATAGAAGAGAAGTTCGCAATTAGTACCTGTGCAATTGCACCACTCACAATGAAAAATTGACGGTATCCACAACTGTTTCTCCTCAGAATATACAGAGCTGCGTCACGACCATAGACCGTCTAAAGTTTAGAAGTGAATTTCATTTGTAATTATGCAACGTACTCCGCCCTCGAATAAGCGTTACGATTCAGACCCAGATTTATCGAACATAACTGCTCGTAAACGAAAACATGACCATGAGAACACAGAGTCACTCAAGTCATTTATAGAAGAATTCCTGAAGAAAATGGAGTGCTGGAAATTTGAATTTAATAAAAATCTAGCTCAAATCAATGAAACTTTAAATAATGTTATTAAAGAAGATTTAATTAAATTGAAACAAGACACTACGGAATTGAAGAAGAAATGAAAATATTCGAAAGGAATATAGTGAAATTAAAATAAGTATCGGAAAATTGGACAAGCAACAAAGAGAAATGAAAAAGAAATGACAGAACTCCAGCAATCCATGCAATTCACATCCGACTTACAAAATGAACATAGTAAGATGATTGATTCTTTCTCTAATAAGGTAAAAATTATAGATAATTTGAAAATAGAAACGGAAAAATTAACAATTGAAAATCAGCAACAAAACAACAAATGAATTCGAATGAACAGAGATAGATTATTAAATATCGAAGTAGTTGAATACCTGAAAACAAGAATGAAGACTTGGGAAGCCTTATCTTGAAAATATGTAAGCATGTAGCAATGGATATGTCACCCAGTGACATCTTACAAGTAAATCGTGTCTCACCAAAATTGAAGTCAGCAGGACGTCCTAGGGTGGTAGTCGCTAAAATGAGGACCAGGCTCATAAAAGATAATGTGATATCCCTTGCACGAAAAATAAACTTTTCACTAAAGATATCGGTCTTTCCGGAAGGATTAGGCAAATATTTATTAACGAACACCTGACATCTTATAACAAATTACTTCTGAAAAATGCAAGGAATTGGTAAAAATAAAGAATATCGGTATGCTTGGACAAAAACGGCAGAATCTTTCTACGACAAAACGATACCTCTCCAGCTATACAAATATTCAAAGAAGAGGACTTAAAGAAAAAAACCCTCCCAGTGAAGTAAACCATACTCGGGCTTATTCCAGGTTGATGTTTTATTTTTTTTTATTTAATTCCTCTTAGTGTATTATACACGATTATTAATATTTATTATTTTAAATACACTAAACACACTCATAAAATAGCCTATAATATTATCATTTATAATATTGTCATTTTTATTTATCTTTCACAGTCTATGGTACGTACAAAAACAACGCAGTTCGTATTAATTATACGTACATTTAATGTGCACCGAAATGTTGTTATCCACCAATCCTATACTATGTATATAATAAGTTCGTTCTTTTTATTAGATATGCTTTTAATTCATTTTTGTATCAATATGTTACATTTATTAATTTTTACTTTAAAATATGGTTTTATAAAGGATAAATTATTTTATTTAGCAAATTGATTCACTGCATTTTCGTATTCGGAAAGCTTATTCTAATAATCTTTTCTGGAGATGACTGTAGTTTTCCAAATCATTACCATATTGTGCGTAGTGTTGACCAGATTCTCGCCGACGTATTCTATGTCGCACCCTTTTACGTTGAGTGTATCATGCCTATGAATGCACTTTTTGATAACACAAATGATCACGTTTACAATTTTTTTCTTAAATACCTTCAAACTAAATGTAACCATAAACTTATTATTTTATGTATTTGTGGAAAGGTAACTTACCGCCACAAATCATCTTCAAAGATATATATTAATTATTTTATCATACAAAGTTTTATTCTTATATTATTACCGCTGTATGACCTAAATATATTCTCTATAACTCACACATATAATATAAAAAATTCTCAGTCTCTTACTCATATTCAATATAATTTTAAACGTCTAATGCAAACATTAACGGCTATCTTCTTTAGTAAAAATGATTTATTATAATGAAAATCAAGATTTAGTTATTTATTATCAAAACGTACGCGGACTGAGAACGAAACGTTTAGAGTTACGACAGCAAATACTAAGTTACGAGTATGATATTATCGTTATAACAGAAACATGGTTGCATTCTGGAATTTTTGATAGAGAGTTTTGTGATTCGCGTTATGAGGTCTTTCGAAAGGATCGAGATCCAATAAGTGGTAAAAAGAAGGGGGGTGGCGTTATGATATTGATACGCAGTGAGTTGTGTGCTTCGCAATGCAATGATTTCGATTTGCACCAACAAGTCGAAATGCTTATAGTGACAATTCCGGCGCGTGTGTTGGCTGCTACATCTGACCTATATCTCAGCGCAGTTTACATCCTCCTGATATTGACCGAATCCCATGCGATATAGATTGCGTATCACGTGTTATGAAATCATTATTGAATCATTTTCGGAATAGTTTTGTTTTGTTATTGGGAGATTTTAATTTACCATGTATATCCTGGTGTGATACTGGCCCAGAGCATGTAAATGCAGGTGCTTCGGAAGTACGTAATGCTGCAATTAGATTCACTGAGGATTTAAGTTTTCATGGATTGACACAATATAATACCATTAAGAACTATGCTGGAAATACATTGGATTTGGCTATATCAAATCTTCCTCTTAACGTCGTTAAGTGTTCATCACCACTAGTACACCTTGACCGCGCACATCCAGCACTTACACTGAACGTATTAGACCTCACAATAACACCGCTAGAGGAGGCGTCAATACTTAAAAGAGACTTTAAAAAATGTAACTACAGCATTATAAATAAAATATTCCTCGAAGTAAATTGAACTCCCTTTTAATTCATGTACAACTGAGGAGGTTATTAAATTATTTTATGAAACTGTCAATCAAGTGATAGAACAACATGTTTCATATCATAAAAAGACACAAGGTAGTCGTAAATATCCAGTTTGGTATAGTACGGCGTTAAAAAAAATAATAAAGGAAAAGTTTAAGGCACATAAGAAATGGAAAAAATTTGGCAATTTATTAGATTATGACCAGTTTTCACTTTTACGCAAAAGGCAACAATGTGTTCAAGAAGAATGTTTTACCAATTTTATAAAGACAGCCGAAGATTCTATAGGGCACAACCCAAAAGCTATTTGGACATACAATAAATCTATGCGCGGAGGATCTAATTATCCTAAAACTCTGACATACAAGAACAAAAAGTTTACAATGGGTGAAGATATATGTAAAGCATTTAGTGAGTATTTTCAGAGTGTATTTGGTACCCCATCTAATGAAACAATTAGTACACAAGATAACTCTATAAATATTGATACCTTAGCTAAAATCGTCATTTCCGCTTCTACAGTTAAAAATAAACTGAAGCTTTTAGATGTACATAAGGGTGTTGGCTGTGATGGTGTACCACCCCTATTTTGGCGAAACTGTGCCGAGACACTCAGCTATCCCATATGTTTAATTTTAATATGTCTTTAAGGAGCGGAATCTTTCCAAACATATGGAAACAAGCCCACATAGTGCCAATACATAAAAGGGGACCAGAACAAATATTAAAAACTACAGAGGTATCTCAATACTAAACACTCTTGCCAAAACTTTTGAGAAACTAGTTTTCGATTCTTTATACACGGTTATAACTAAAGGTTTACCAGACAGCCAACACGGATTCCTCAGGCGTCGTTCAACACTCACTAATTTAGCATGCTTTTCGAATTACATTTTGACTAATATGGAGAGGGGCGGCCAGATTGACGTGATCTACACGGACTTCGAAAAGCGTTTGACCGTGTAGATCACGCCATTCTTATTAGGAAGCTTCTAGGTCTCGAATACACGGCGATTTGCTCAGATGGATTAAATCTTATCTGAGCAATCGCTCCCAGGCAGTCATTTTGGGAGGTTACAGATCTGACTTCATCAGTATTCCAACAGGTATACCTCAAGGATCACATTTAGGGCCTTTGTTATATAACGTTTATGTATCAGATATAGAACATTGCTTCTCATCAGCCCGATGCTTAATGTACGCAGATGATAAAAATATATATCAAAATTAATGATGAAGGCGACTGTAATAAGTTGCAAGCAGATTTGGATAATCTATCTAAGTATTATAAAAAAACAACATAACTGTCAATGTTAGCAAATGTGAATGTATCACATTTACTCGCAAAATCAGACCTGTAATCTTTCCTTATAAATTGAACGGTAACCTAATTCGCAGAACATCATTGGTTAGAGATCTGGGCGTATATTTTGACGACAAAATGCTTTTCAGAGATCATATACACAAAATATTAGATAAAGGCTTCAAAAATTTGGGATTTGTAATTCGCACATGCAAGCCATTTTCAAATGTCAATACAATAGAAACTTTGTACTTCGCATATGTTCGTAGTGTAATCGAATACGCTAGTCCTATATGGTCCCCGCAATATGCTACTTATATAGATCGTCTAGAAAGACTTCAGAAAATATTTGTCAAAAACTTAAACTATCGTTTTCGTAAACCAGGTGCGGGTACATATAAAGCAAGTTGCGTACAATATAATTTACTATCGCTAAAAAAGAGGCGTAAATTAATGGACTTAAGTTTTCTGTTTGATATAGTAGGAGGTCATGTGGATTGCGCTGAATTAGTACAAACTATTGCTTATAGGGTCCCGTCCTGCCGCTCTCGTAGGCGACCTCCACCATTATTATTGCCTCCTCTGGCTTTTACAAATTATGCACATAACGCTCCTATCTCCCGTCTGCCCCGAACTTACAATGATACATTTAAAGATATTGATCTGTTTTCTCAAAGTAAAAACACAGTAAAGAATAAAGCAATAAATTTTCTCAAAAAGTGTACATAAGTGTATGTTGTTAATTAAAACCATAACTTAATAAACTTACGTAAATTTTTAGCCAAATGTAACATAATAAATTTAAAATGTTATTAAAATTTATTTTTGAAACTACTACTTGTATATTTTTATATAAATAATGTGTAGATATCATATCAAGTTGATTATCGTTGTTTTTGTTTTATATAATGATTTCTTTTTTTTGTATTTTTTGTATTTTTTCATCACTTAAGATCGACTCTGTCAATATTATCACTGTCTTAAATATTTGGTTTATGTAAGGGAAACCTGTTATTAGCCGTACTTTTGGATTTATAACCATACTTGATATAAAATACTTTCTGTAACGCAGTTGGTTTCTAAATAAAATAATAATAAAAAATAATAATAATATATATATATATATATATATATATATATATATATATATATATATATATATATATATATATATATATATATATATATATATATATATATATATATATATATATATATATATATATATATATATATATATATATATATATATATATATATATATATATATATATATATATATATATATATATATATATATATATATATATATATATATATATATATATATATATATATATATATATATATATATATATATATATATAAGTCTTTTGACCTATTTTCCACGGAAGTTTATTTGGGACAAGGTGACAGGTGGTGACACTGCCGTCGAATAAGAATATCGCTATAGAAAATGAAATAAAAAAAAATAATAGTTATAAATGCGTTATTATAAATTATTATTCAATAATCTCATTAGTACGATACAATGCTACATATGCATGTAAAATATGACTTTGTCTCATTGAGAATTAAGTCGAAATTTCAGTACCATATCACCATAAACAAAACATTCCGCAAATATAACGAAAGAGCCAAACTTGTGCGGAACCAAAATGAGAAATGTGTTCTCGACAGCTGCTGCGGTTGTAATTTTCGGTGACTTTGAAAAGCAATTTGACATGTGCATTCTAGAATTTTCCATCCGTCGATCAATATTGTATCGACGTTAAAATTTTAAAAGATTAGTCTGGTGCGAGATTTTTGTCAAGCTTTAAATTTTCATTAAATAAATATTCTTAAATTTAGCATTCTTCTTCAAGTAGTCACGATAGCCGAGTGATTGGGTGGTTGGAATTTCGAGTCGAGAGACCCGAGTTCGATCCCCAGGTGGCAGGCTCGTACCAATGGGTTTTTCAAAAATTTATGTACGAATTATATCGTTGGCTTGGACATAAAGAGGGCGACGGGCTTACCACCTGTCACGTTGTCCCAAAAATATCTTCGGTAGAAGGTGGGTCGAAGGGACTTGATTGTCTAGACTAGACCTCTGTCTACCCCTGTATTGGGAATTGCGTGAAGATATTTATTATTTATTCCGTTTTTTATAAAGCGTTCAGTAGATTTCACTGTAGGTGAATTGTAAAATGTAATGTGTGTAAAGTGTAAAATGTGTGTAATTCTTTAAATGATTGTAACGCCAGTTACTAGTACCTCCATTCCAGTAAATATGTCAGTTTAAGAAATTCATAAAAGAAAAGTAGTTTTTATTATATACAAATATATTGCCAGTAACCCCAGGAAATGAAGTGATCGCTCCCAAGATATTTCTAGACAAATCATATCTCATATTCGAGTCTTCTCAACAAGGATTGACCAAAAAAGAGGAAACTGACTGAGTTTCTTTCGACTGTTTCTTTTTCTTTAGAGTAACGTCATTACGAAACGAAGATAGATTAAAAAAAGACTGTCGAAAAACGATTGGATATTCTTATGACAATAAAATTATTAGATTTGATAACTTTCAATATTTTTAATTAGCCGTGTATTTAGACATAATTCGACAAACTATGAGAGTAGGCCTCGTGTTTGTTGGATTCACGGTGCTCGTCAATCTAACTTATTATTCAACCGCAATGAAACCGCATGTTTGTTCGATGTCGGCATTCGGTTTGTTTGCCGAAAACTCTATCAACTAAGAAACTATCGATTTTGTCTACATATGTAAATAAAATAGCAGTGTCTGTTTGTAATTCCAAATTAACAGGTTTTCACTGAATGCTTATGAAAGTATATATGATAATTACGTGACAAAATTATCTTTTTGACTGTGTGTTTGTTCAGGCTAAACTTTGAAATGGCTGGACCGTAAGCTTGAATATTAAGATGGCCGGAAGATAATGCAGATAATGAAGATAATGCACCGGTCACGTTGTCGAAAGTGAAATGTATACATCGGCAAACATACAGATAAGGACTACACCTTTCGTGTAGACCTTTGCCTACTTTAGTATAGGAAATTGCCTGATTAAAAAAACATACGAATAGTATATTGTACCGTTTGCTGGGACATTAAGTCGGCTACAGGCAGACCACCGGTTACGATGTCCCAAAAAAGCTTTAGTGGAAAGTGGATCGATAGGCTTTCATTGGCAATACCTCTGCTTACCTTAATATGGAAATTTTGTGAAGATATAAACGAAGTATAGAACTATGGCAATAGTAATGCGATGTAAAATTAGGAAGTGCTAGCCACGTTACTCGTGGAGTTGGGTGGATTAATTCCAGAGTTCGACCAATTAGTATTGTTGAAAATTGTGTACTGATTAATTTCATTTCATTTTAGTACTTGGAATCGAGTGAAGAAAAAAAATGGAATATTTTTTTAAAGACAACGGAGGCAAAGGAGCAGGTGGCTCACGTCATGGTAAGTGATTACCGCCGCCCATGAACACCCGCTATACCAGAGGCAAAGCAGATGCGTTGCCGGCCTTAGAGTGCCCCCCGCCAGAATTGGTGAAGGGGGGGGGGGTGGACTTCCGGTTGCCTACACTCACCAGACGAAACGCAGAAGTTTGTTATACTTCTACTTCACACCGGTATTCTGTGAGGTTGTGGTCGTTCCCCGGTCGAGCCGGCCCATTCATGCAACAACAAAAGCCGATGCGTGGCTCTACCGCTGTTAATGAATAAAAACATACTTGAAATTTATGAGGTGTTGAAGGAGCGTGAAAATTGTTTACTTATCGACATTTCAAAGACTAAGTTAATGTTTTTTATTGCATTGAGACGTAAATTTTTGCTGCAAACTATTTTTATTATTCTTATAGAAAGTCATTGCGATTTCTAATGCTTTTCCATTTTTACTTACCTTAGTTCCCTAGTTCAGTTGAGAAAAAAAGGGGGTTATGTTACTCTTACGCCGATTCCAAACGGTTTCTAAAAATTTTTGAGGTACTTAAATTTTTAACACATTTTTATCGTCCTATTTTTCCCAATACTTAGTAGTCGGAAGTCTAAACAAATGTCCCCCTCTTGTCCCATATTCCACCTGAGCTATTTAGGACACCGTAATAGTTGGTGAGCCAGTCCTTGTCTTAGTTTACAAACCAACGGTACAATATATACAACATCACACACATGGCTTTGATCTCAAAGAAAGCAGCTTAAGCTTTGTGTTATGGAATCCGAAGCAACGACGGTACCACAAACAACGAGACCCAAGAAAATGTAGAAAAAGTATCTTTTCTACACCGACCCGTCTGGGTGTAGAACCCGGGACCTCGAGGGCAGAACACCCTGAATCGCTCATTCACGGGGATTTTAAAGATAGATCGGATATGTCCAATCTTTAACGTTTATAATTATAGAAGAAAGACAAGGAGAAGATATAATTAATCTCTCTCGCTTCCACTCACGAACATTCAATTCCGATGTACCCATCTAGCTCTAGCGGGATACGATAAAGTTTATGACTCTTATACTAGACTAGATGCACTGATTCGTGCGGCGGTGAGGCATCATTGGATGGAGCAGCTCGGGTGTGATTTATATCCCGATACGAGCACACAAGGACACTACAGACCCTCTCGGATTACATAAGTTTAACGTTAAAACTGTCTTTATGCGAAAGCTTATGTTAATTGTTATTAAACGTAAAAAAAGTTAAGTTATATAACTGGTAGATTTTTGTTTAATGCAAGTAGAAAGGTAGGTATACTATAGTATAATATAGTAGGTAGGTAGGGTATAGTCTTGCATAATGCCAGTAAATAGATAAAGTTCAAATAAGCAGCGGGGAAAGCGGGATATAAATGTTCTTGAAATAATATCATATAATACAAAAAATTGCAATGCTTTCTTCATGTGACGAGTGACGTATATACCGATTTTCACGGTGTCACCAGCTCTGTGATCTCGGGTTCGTTTCGACCTTATTGTTGTCACTTTTATACATTTTATCTATTTTAATTTTAGTGCCCGATAATGGGGTAAACAGATCTAAACAACTAAGACCTTTTGACTCATCGTTTACCCAAGACTATTTGGGACATCGTGACAGGTGGTGAGCCTGTCTCCGTCTTAGTGTCCAAGACTTCTGCACATACATACGGTACATACTTACATAGATAATTATTTACATAGATAATATGCATAAATGTATAGAAACATCCATGACTCGAGTACCAACATTCATATTGGTCACTCAAACATTTGCCTCTACTGATATTCGAATCCGCAACCCTCAGCTTCGAAGGCATGATCACTATCAACGTAACTATCGAATCTTCTCATTGGTACTCATATAATACAGATGATATAAATCCTTCTTATGCCATTATCAACTTAGGGGGTCATTGTAGAAGCGTGCTCGTCGCGAACCCTGCCAGCCCTTTTCAGGGCTGCAATTCTACACAGCTGCGCACCCATGCCAACGAGGGTTAGGGCGTCCCCCCAAGGCGATGCACACCAGTTCGTCCCCGTTGCTGTGAAATGCAGCACGCAAAGCCGCCACCCGTCACGCACAGCCCGACACGGCGGAAGGTGGAGGACGGAGTGCAGAGTTGGCACATGGAATGTTAGAGGAGGCATGAGAGATAAGACGAATAAATTGATTGAAATAAAGAAAGAAAGAAAATTAGATGTCGTGTGTTTATCGGAGACCAAGCGGAAGGGCAGCGGTACTGAAGAGCTCCCTGGCGGGGCGTTAGATCTATCGTCCGGAGTCCTGGAGAGCGAGAGCGCCTGCCAGGGAGTGGGGGTGCTGCTGTAGTCTCGGTTGGTCGATGTTATGACTAAATATAAGGTAGTGAACTCGAGACTTCTCTGGGTTCGCCTTAAATTGCGAAAATCCATATATATACTAGAACTAGAGAGAATGAGAGAAGTATGATCGATTTATTCCTGGTGGATGACCGACTGCGAAAACAGGTGATGGATACGCGAGTGTTCCGAGGTGCTGACCTGGGAACGGATCACTATCTAGTGATTACTAGATTTAGGGGTCTATTCGCGGGTTGGAGCCACCGGACGGCGATACCAGAACCACAGTCGGCCGGTAGCATCCGAAGCTGGAAGCTTCAGGAAGCGGACACTAGGGATAAATATCAAGCAAGGGTAGCCGAAAAGCTGGACAGCATTGATGTCAGGAAAGAATGTGTGGAAGAAATATGGCAGAGCCTTAGAGATGGAATGGTTAGTGCAGCGGAAGACGTGTGTGGAACTGTGAAACGAGGTAGTAGTAAAAAGGGTGATGCATGGTGGAATGACGAAGTGAAGGAAGCAGTTAATAAGAAGAAGAAAGCATGGTTAGACTACTTGACCTCTAGTAATGATAAGGATATGAGAGAGAAGAGGAAAGAAAGATATAAGCTCCAGAAAGTTCACACGAAAGCATTGATTGAGGAAGTGCGTGAAAGGAGTAGAATGGAAGCGGACGAAAGGTTGTCGCACAACTTCAAGGAGAACTCCAAACTCTTCTGGAAAGAGGTTGGAAGGACCCGGAGTGGTGCGACAGCCTTAAGAATGAATAAAGTGCTTTCGGGAACCAATGACGTCCTCTCAGAAAAATCGGACGTCATGCAGCGATGGAGCGAATTTTATAGAGAGATGTAAGCGTGTGATGATCTTAGTGAGGATCTGGGGTGACGCCGTGACTGGTACGCCAGACTCGGACCTCGATGACACTGAGGTTATCAGTATGAAAGAGATTGAATGTGCGATTCGAAGTTTGAAATGTGGTAAGGCTGCGGGACTAGACAGAGTTACTGCTGAAATGGTCAAGTATGGTGGGCCACGCGTCTGGGACAGCTTTCATCTGCTGTGCAATTTGTGCTGGCGAAAGGGGGCTGTTCCGGATGATTGGCGATCCGCGATCATTGTGCCTTTATATAAAGGTAAAGGTTCACATTATGACTGCGGGTGCTATCGGGCGATCAGCTTGACCAGTTTAGCAAGTAAAGTTTACTCGAAGGTTTTGACACGCAGGATGCAAGATAAATCGGAAAGATTTCTATGGAAGGCACAATGCGGATTTAGACCTGGAAGAGGATGCACGGATCAAATGTTTTCTCTCCGCATGATCACGGAGAAGCTTCTGGCTGCTAACCAGAAGATTTTCTATGCTTTTGTGGATCTTGAGAAAGCATTTGATAAGGTTGTAAGGAAGAAAATGTGGGAACTGTTGCCGGGGTATGGTGTGGATGGTCGATTGCTAAGGGTTGTGCAGTCACTTTACTGTGACTGTAAAGCCTGTGTCCGGGTAGGGCATGACCTTACCCATGTTTAGCGTCCAAACGGGCGTAAAACAGGGTTGTGTCATGTCTTCCTGGCTGTTCATACTGTATCTCGACAGCTGTTTAAAGAAGCTGAAAGATAGCTGTTTGGGTGTGAAATTGGGTGACATTAAAGTCAATTGTCTGCTGTATGCTGATGATGCAGTGCTTATTGCACCATCAGAGGCAGAACTGCAGGCATTAGTCACGTGTATGAAAGAAGAATGTGAAATTAATGGTCTCCGTTTGAATGCTAATAAACTAAGGTTCTGGTATTTGAAAGGGACGAAGAAAGAACGAAGTGCGAAATTTGGGTAAATCAGGAATGTCTAGAATAGGTGAATGAAATTGTATACTTGGGTAGTGCGTTTAGCCGGGATGGAAGATGTGATTTAGATGTGGACAGGCGTGTCGCTGCCGGGAAGAAAGTCAATGGTGACCTGACTGCGTTAATCAAAAGGCAAGGCGTTGTGAAAAGTGCACGCCTTGCAATACATAACGCAGTGTTGGTACCGACTTTGTTATATGGCAGCGAAACCTGGATATGCCAGAGGAAGCATAAAAGCAGGTTGAATGCAGTGGAGATGCGATCTCTTCGTAAAATGTGCGGCCTTACCATGGCCGACCGAAAGCAAAACGAAGAGATTCGCAATATGGCAGGTTTGAAAGATGACCTTGTCTCAAAAATGGATAAGGGCGTGCTTCGATGGTTTGGGCACGTTAAGCGAATGAGTGAAGACCGAATGGTGAAGAAAATATATAGCGCGAAAGTTAATATTAAAAGGTGTCGAGGTAGACCGAGACTAACTTTCGAAGACCATGTGAGCAAATTGCTCGAAGAGGTGAGGGTCAAGAGTACTCGGATACCTAGACGTGCATGTATGAAGAAGATGATGAATCTGAAAGAAGCGAAAGAAGTATGTAGGGATCGTGACACTTGGCGATCTGTTCTCTCTGGCTACCCCGTCAGGGATTGTGCGTGAAGATAAATAAATAAATATCAACTTATGTCTATCGGAACGGAAGTGGGTTTGAATGCGCCATTATCGATGTAATTTACTACAATTAAATCTATTTGTACGAGCCTAGGGTTCGAGCTCAGGTCTTTGACTCGAATTCCATTCAATCAGTTACTCGACTATTTTGACTTCTACAATTAAGACTAACGTTCAAATAGGGATAAATATAATATTTTATTTGAATTTGTACCTAACTATATAATAAGCTGCAGTGGGTAAGTAATTCATTGCGCAAAGGAAGTCGAAAGCACCATTGTGCTCTGCATACTCTAATATGGTAATGGAAGAAGAATAAATAGGTAAGTAATATTACAAACACATCTGGGCAGTCCGATAAATACACATGTATTAGAAACATACGCGAATACTAAACGATATAAACTATTGTTTTTAACTTGTCTATTATTACGGATTCATAATTAAATGCAGGCCCGATACTTTTTTTTTCTTTGTTTAACTTTAGAAACTAGACAATATGAACCAAGTTTAACGTTGTTTACTAAAACAAAATTGGGAGTTTGTGCAAACATCGGCAGCAAACCTGGCTTGGGTAAACTTTGAATTCCATGAATTTTTAAATTAAGCTACCAAGTTTCCGAACTACGCAGTATTTAAGGTATCTTGGTTGACCATTTAAGCAAAATTAATTGACGTATGTTTTAAATTAATTTGAATGTCATGTGATTGGCATACGCACCAGCTTTCGTGGTGTCATCAGCTCTGAGGTTCGGGTCTGATTTCTGGGTCAATTTAGAAAATTACTCTTTATATATATTCTCGGGTGTGGATGCATAGTTGACCTTCATTGTTTCCGATTCCATAACACAAGTGCTTTAGCTTCGTACTTCGAGAGCATATATAAGACCAAAGTATGTGATGTTGTCCCTAGACCCTAGACCACTGCCTACCCCAGTTTACTGGGAAATTAAGTTATATAATTGCATAAATTAAGTAAATTCAAATTAAATGCTTCGAAGTTTAATTTTAAAGATTCAGTAAGTTTGTATTTCCCTTCATACCGATAAAGCTATTCAACTCAAATATAAAAATAAAAAAATATAAAATGTCTTCACGCAATTCCCAATACAGGGATAGACAGAGGTCTAGTCTAGACAATTAAGTCGCTCTGACCCACCTTCCACCGAAGACATTTTCGGGACAACGTGACAGGTGGTGAGCCCGTCGCCGCCTTTTATGTCCAAGCCAACGATATTAATTCGTACATGAGTTTTTAGAAAAACCCATTTGTACGGCCACTTGAGGATCGAACTCGGCTATCGTGACTTACAACTCAAATAAGTACAAATAAATTAGTTTGAGTAAATTTTACGAACAACAAATTAAAATAGTCACGATAGCCGAGTGGTTGGGTGGTCGGAATTTAGAGTCAAGTGACCCGAGTTCGATCCCCAGGTGTCAGGCTCGTACCAATGGGTTTTTCAAAAACTTATGTACGAATTATCTCGTTGGCTTAAATTCTCTTCTATAGGCTCATCTTGTCACGTTGTCTAAATAAGCTACTGATTGGGACCGGCTCATCATCACAGATAGGACGATTCTGACAAAGAAGCCCGATATCGTGTTGTTGAACCGGGCACAGTCGAGGGTATTTTTGGTGAACATTACCATCTCTTATGATGAGAACCTCCTGAGGGCCGAAACAGAAAAAAAGACAAAATATCACGAACCGATTTGTGGGGTGGTGTGCCGACTTAATATCCCGATAGTCGTCTCTGCGAATGGGTTAATCCCAGTCAGTCTAAATATTTATTTACTATATTTATGTATTAGTATTTATTACGTATACATTATTTGTTTTATTTTTATTTTTATGCATATAAAAACACAACCTAACTATAATAAATAGAACAAATACATAAAATGTAACAAATACCCCAAGATATAACAATAATAAATAAATAAACACATAAGAACACCATCACATGGGTCGGATCCCAAAGTAAGCAGTTATGTTACGTTGAATCAGAAACTTCGAAGGTTCCAAAACCACCCAGACCAGAGACAATAGAAATTTTTTTTAAAATATTTTTTCAAAAACAGATTTTATCTGATTTATTTATAAACTTTACGATAGCCTTTTTTTTTATGTTGTGAAAGCAATAATTAAATTGATTATTTTCTGTCTTACTAAATGTCAATGAGTTTAACGATAATCTTATATTAATTTAACTACCAGTGAGTATTTTTTCAAGAATTCTATCTCAGTTTGTTCGACACTACACCTCGTACCATTTCACTAATCATGGAGGCATCACTAAGAAATAGTTTATCGGATTTAATGGATGTATTTAACAAGAGAATGGCGAATTTCGAAGAAGAGTTGCGTAAGGCTCCTAGTTCTCCCACAAACACTGAATCTTTAGCTGCAGACTATGCTTCCTTTAAGAAATTTATTGTGGACGTCTTAAGCAGTCTTCAACAGCAAATGGAGCTTCTCGGAATGTTGACCAACTTGAGATGCGCAGTCGCCGGAAGATGCTGCTGATCCACGGAGTGCCAGAAGAAACTAAAGAGGAGCCTGTTACAGTTGTCGTCAAAGTGTTAAACAACCAGCTTAAATTCAGCGCCTTTTCGGCTAATGATATAAAACGATGTCATCGCTTGGGCCGAGCAGCTGCGCATAAGACTAGACCAATCTTGGTTAAACTACATGATGTTGTTCTTCGTGACAAAATTTGGTATTCTAAATCTACACTTAAGCGTTCAGGTATTACATTATCGGAGTTTCTTACTAAACAAAGACATGATGCATTCATGGCCGCCCGTGATAAGTTTGGGATATCCAACTGTTGGACTAAAGAAGGATATGTGTTCGTTGCAAAATCTGATGGTTCCCGTCAACGCATCTTTTGCGACGTCAGCAAAATGGATTACCAATTGACTACGGTGAAAACTGGTGTCGTGAAAAGTACTATGGGTAAGGCCAAACGCGGTGCTACCATCAAAAAATGATTGTCTTATTTATAATGCTAATGTGCTTATTAAATATAAGTAAATAAGTGAATATTTGAATATTGAATAGTTACTTCTTCACTAAATTTGTCATCGAAATTTTACTTAACTACAATTTGTTTTTTATATAAGGAAAAGTGTTTTAAATTTATTGTTTTGCAATCATATTTTTTATTTTTGCTGTTTGATAGTATTAAGTATTAAGTTTATTCTGTTTTAATCTGAGGGTTGTATAACGAAACTACTAGGTAACTTTAGAACCTTAAGTCAATGTCAAATGACATGAATGAAGTTCATGTCAACTGACAATGTCAAATGTCAAATTTCAAATGTCAAATGCTACTTTTTTGAGTGTGTTATACTAATTGCGTTCCATTCTATCAACTTACTTATTTTATATGTATATTTTATTTTTGTGGTTTATGTTGGTTGTGACTTTATGATAAATAATAAGTTATTTATAAGAATGTTAGCAAGTGTTGCGACAAATTTGTTTTTACATACAATTTGGTAACACTCAACTGGTAGATGGATATGACTTGTTTTTTTTTTCTCCCACTATTTATTACTTTTTAATATTTTTTAAACTTTATATTAATTTTTATTAATTTACTTATTATATATATTTTATTGTCTTTTTCAGATGATAGTAGTCACCTTGAAAGTTCTTTCTCAGCTTTTTAGCGGTTCTTGTAGTGGTTCTCATAGTTTCCAGCATCTCTCTGAAACTCTCGTATCGCAGTTTTCTGATGTTCCCAAAAATTTCAATGTAATTCACATAAATGCCCAGAGCATTCCGGCTCATTTCCCAGATATGCTGGCGACCTTCAATTATAAGCATATTCATGCAATTCTTATATCTGAATCTTGGCTTAAGCCCTGTTTACCTTCAACTTATTACTGTTTACCTGGTTTCCAAATTATTCGAAATGATCGTACATGGGGAGGTGGTGAGGTGTTGCCATATATCTTCGTGCACATATTCCTTTCTCCATTGTTGATGTATCGGCACAGCCCCACCATCTGGTGCAGGTGAACATCTTTTAATTGAGACAGAGCTTCATCATACTAAAACTCTTCTTGGTGTGTACTACTGCCCTTCTTCAAAATAGATTTCTTCTTAGCCTTTGAAAAGTTCTTGAAAATATCACTCCATCTTATCCACATACTATAATAATGAGTGATTTCAACACTTGTATGCTTAAATTACACTCGCGCAAACACTCCTATTACCGATTCTCGATTATGCAGACACATGCTATCTGAATCTAAATGAAGAACTGCTTAATAATCTTGAGCGCATTCAGAATCTCTGTATACGGTTCATATTTGGACTCCGAAAATATGACCATGTTTCCGAACATCGCGAAAAACTCAAGTGGCTGCCAATTCGCTTTCGCAGGAATATTCACATTCTGTCTCTTTTATACTGTGTTCTATTCAATCCTGCTACCCCTCCTTATCTCAAAGAGCGGTTTGAGTTCCTCCGTGATACCCACGACCACTCTCTTCGTTCGTCACAACCTAACCTTAAAAATTCCTTCCCACAATACTTCCTTCTATTCTAAATCCTTCTCTGTTGAAGCGGTTAGGCTCTGGAATTCATTACTGCTTCAGATTCGGCGGGCGCAATCTCTAGATCATTTTAAATCACTCCTCTATGTCCACTTCTATCCACCCTAAGTATTCATTACATTTTTATTCATGTGGCTTTTGTCTATTATTTTACTTGTCTATTTTTTCGTATATTTCTTTCTGACTTTAGTATGTATATATAATGTGTATATGTATGTATATGTATGTGTATATGTATATTATATATTAGAAATTTTTCGTACACCTCACCCTCTTCTCGCAGGTCATTGTATCCTCTGCAACGTGGTTGTTGGAAGAAATCGCTTTAAAGCGATAAGGCCGCCAATTGTACCTTAATTATTTTTGTATGTCGTTTGTTCATTTAATGTTTTTGGTGTATAATAAAGCATACTTCAATAATTCATTCATATTATATATATATATATATATATATATATATATATATATATATATATATATATATATATATATATATATATATATATATATATATATATATATATATATATATATATATATATATATATATATATATATATATATATATATATATATATATATATATATATATATATATATATATATATATATATATATATATATATATATATATATATATAAGAAACACTAACGATAAACGATTGGATCATCTATGTCAATAAAACTATTTGATTTGATATCTTCAATGTTTTTAATTAGCCGTGTATTTAGAAATACAAACTATGAGCGTAGGCATCGTGTTTGTTGGATTCACGGTGCTCGTCACTCTAACTTATTATTCAACCGCAATGAAAAGGCATTGTTTGTTCGTTGTCGGCATTCGGTTTGTTTGCCGAAAACTATCAAGTAAGAAACTATCGATTTAGTCTATATATGTAAATAATATAGCAGTGTCTGTTACTTTTTCATTTCAAATTAACAGCTTTTCACTGAATGCTTATGAAAGTATATATGATACTTACGTAAAAACTCAGTTATAAAACATTTTCTGTTTGTCTGTATATTTGTTCCGGCTAATCTTTGAAATGGCTGGAACATAAATATAAAAAAATATCTTCACGCAATTCTAATACAGGGTGGACAGAGGTCAAGTCTAGACAATTAAGTCCCTTTGACCTACCTTCCACCGAATATATTTTCGGGACAACGTGACAGGTGGTGAGCCTGTCGCCGTCTTTATGTCCAAGCCAACGATGAAATTCGTACATAAGTTTTTGAAAAACTCATTGGTACTGTCACCTGGCGATCGAACTCGGGTCTCTCGACTCGAAATTCCGACCACCCAACAATTCGCCTATCGTGACCATATGTGAATATTTATCTTTGTGCTTGAATACCGGTCACGTTGTAGCAAGTGAAAAGTCTGCATCGGAAAACATACAGAAAATAACTACACCTTTCGTCTAGACCTTTGCCTATTTTAGTATAAGAAATTGCCTGATTATAAAAATAAATAAATATGAATGCAAGTACCGTTTGCTGGAACATTAGGTCGGCTACAAGCAGACCACCGGTTACGATGTCCCAAAAAAACTTTGATGGAAAGTGGATCGATAGGCTTTCATTGACAAGACTTAGGCGTACCTCAATATGGAACTTTTGTGAAGATATAAACGAAGTATAGATCTATGGCAATAGTAAGGCGATGTAAAACTAGGAAGTGCTTGCCACGTTACTCGTGGGCTTGGGTGGATTGATTCCCGAGTTTGACCAATAAGTTTTATTGACATGTATGTTTTCATTAATTTCATTTCAGTATTTGGAATCGAATGAAGATATAAAGAAGTCGAATAAAAACATACTTAAAATTTGTGAAATGTTGATGGAGCGTGAAAATTGATTACTAAACACAAGTCAGTCGAGACAGAACAATGTTCGTAGACGTATTTATATAAAGAACTTTCTCACACATTGACATCCGTTTAATGTATGTAGATATACACTAAAACACAGGTTAAAGTGTCTGCATTTCAACCTTTATCAGTTGTATGATATGAATTTCAAATAGCTTGCAATAAAAATAAATATATAATATTAATCCGGTATTAATATTTTATCAAGATGTGCGCCATACTGAAGCGTAGAATTATAAAAATAAAATACGATGGACTTTTCTAGAGTAACGTTCGTCTTCTCTAAGTTAATAATTAAAAAAAAAATAATTTTGATAATAAAAATTATACAGTTAAAGTTTTTTATTGCGTTTATACTTAAATTGTTTGATGCAATCTATTATCATACCTGTGGAAAGTTATTGTGATTTTTAAGACTTCCCTTAGACACTTAAAGAATTCCTCTAGTTTAGTTAGAGAAGAAAGGGGAGTGATATTATTCTTACGCCAATCCCAGACGGTCTCTAAAAATGTTTGAAATTAATAATTTCAATTAATCAATATTAAGTTAATAAATTGTTTGAGATACTTAAATTTTAACACATTTTCACCCCTTTTCCCAATAATTGAGGTAGTCTGAAGTCTAGACAATTCAGTCCTGTCATCCCATTTCAGTCCTATCAACTAAGCTATCGGGTCGTCATAACAAATATACGAGTTTGAATAGTATAGAAACAATAAAATTACCAGACATTGACATAACTTTCATATCTATCTTTATCATGTTACTTATCTGATAAATCACAATCTTTTACGTATACAATTATAGAAGAAAGACAAGGAGAAGATATAATTAATCTCTTCCGCTTCCACTCACGAACATTCAATTCCGATGTACCCATCTAGCTCTAGCGGGATACGATAAAGTTTATGACTCTTATACTAGACTAGATGCACTGATTCGTGCGGCGGTGAGGCATCATTGGATGGAGCAGCTCGGGTGTGATTTATATCCCGATACGAGCACACAAGGACACTACAGACCCTCTCGGATTACATAAGTTTAACGTTAAAACTGTCTTTATGCGAAAGCTTATGTTAATTGGTATTAAACGTAAAAAAAGTTAAGTTATATAACTGGTAGATTTTTGTTTAATGCAAGTAGAAAGGTAGGTATACTATAGTATAATATAGTAGGTAGGTAGGGTATAGTCTTGCATAATGCCAGTAAATAGATAAAGTTCAAATAAGCAGCGGGGAAAGCGGGATATAAATGTTCTTGAAATAATATCATATAATACAAAAAATTGCAATGCTTTCTTCATGTGACGAGTGACGTATATACCGATTTTCACGGTGTCACCAGCTCTGTGATCTCGTCTGTTTCGACCTTATTGTTGTCACTTTTATACATTTTATCTATTTTAATTTTAGTGCCCGATAATGGGGTAAACAGATCTAAACAACTAAGACCTTTTGACTCATCGTTTACCCAAGACTATTTGGGACATCGTGACAGGTGGTGAGCCTGTCTCCGTCTTAGTGTCCAAGACTTCTGCACATACATACGGTACATACTTACATAGATAATTATTTACATAGATAATATGCATAAATGTATAGAAACATCCATGACTCGAGTACAAACATTCATATTGGTCACTCAAACATTTGCCTCTACTGAAATTCGAATCCGCAACCCTCAGCTTCGAAGGCATGATCACTATCAACGTAACTATCGAATCTTCTCATTGGTACTCCTATAATACAGATGATATAAATCGTTCTAATGCCATTATCAACTTAGGGGGTCATTGTAGAAGCGTGCTCGTCGCGAACCCTGCCAGCCCTTTTCAGGGCTGCAATTCTACACAGCTGCGCACCCATGCCAACGAGGGTTAGGGCGTCCCCCCAAGGCGATGCACACCAGTTCGTCCCCGTTGCTGTGAAATGCAGCACGCAAAGCCGCCACCCGTCACGCACAGCCCGACACGGCGGAAGGTGGAGGACGGAGTGCAGAGTTGGCACATGGAATGTTAGAGGAGGCATGAGAGATAAGACGAATAAATTGATTGAAATAAAGAAAGAAAGAAAATTAGATGTCGTGTGTTTATCGGAGACCAAGCGGAAGGGCAGCGGTACTGAAGAGCTCCCTGGCGGGGCGTTAGATCTATCGTCCGGAGTCCTGGAGAGCGAGAGCGCCTGCCAGGGAGTGGGGGTGCTGCTGTAGTCTCGGTTGGTCGATGTTATGACTAAATATAAGGTAGTGAACCTGAGACTTCTTGCCCGCCTCTTAAATTGCGAAAATCCATATGTATACTAGAACTAGAGAGAATGAGAGAAGTATGATCGATTTATTCCTGGTGGATGACCGACTGCGAAAAAGGTTGATGGATACGCGAGTGTTCCGAGGTGCTGACCTGGGAACGGATCACTATCTAGTGATTACTAGATTTAGGGGTCTATTCGCGGGTTGGAGCCACCGGACGGCGATACCAGAACCACAGTCGGCCGGTAGCATCCGAAGCTGGAAGCTTCAGGAAGCGGACACTAGGGATAAATATCAAGCAAGGGTAGCCGAAAAGCTGGACAGCATTGATGTCAGGAAAGAATGTGTGGAAGAAATATGGCAGAGCCTTAGAGATGGAATGGTTAGTGCAGCGGAAGACGTGTGTGGAACTGTGAAACGAGGTAGTAGTAAAAAGGGTGATGCATGGTGGAATGACGAAGTGAAGGAAGCAGTTAATAAGAAGAAGAAAGCATGGTTAGACTACTTGACCTCTAGTAATGATAAGGATATGAGAGAGAAGATGAAAGAAAGATATAAGCTTCAGAAAGTTCACACGAAAGCATTGATTGAGGAATTGCGTGAAAGGTGTAGAATGGAAGCGGACAAAAGGTTGTCGCACAACTTCTAGGAGAACTCCTAACTCTTCTGGAAAGATGTTGGAAGGACCCGGAGTGTTGCGACCACCTTAAGAATGAATAAGGTGCTTTTGAGAACTAATGACGTCCTTTCAGAATAATCGGACGTCACGTAGCGATGGAGCGAATTTCATAGAGAGATGTATGCGTGTGATGATCTTAGTGAGGGATCCGGGGGTGACGCTGTGACTGGTACGCCAGACTCGACCTCGATGACACTGAGGTTATCAGTATGAAAGAGATTGAATGTGCGATTCGAAGTTTGAAATGTGGTAAGGCTGCGGACTAGACAGAGTTACTGCTGAAATGGTCAAGTATGGTGGGCCACGCGTCTGGGACAGCTTTCATCTGCTGTGCAATTTGTGCTGGCGAAAGGGGGCTGTTCCGGATGATTGGCGATCCGCGGTCATTCTGCCTTTATATAAAGGTAAAGGTTCACATTATGACTGCGGGTGCTATCGGGCGATCAGCTTGACCAGTTTAGCAAGTAAAGTTTACTCGAAGGTTTTGACACGCAGGATGCAAGATAAATCGGAAAGATTTCTATGGAAGGCACAATGCGGATTTAGACCTGGAAGAGGATGCACGGATCAAATGTTTTCTCTCCGCATGATCACGGAGAAGCTTCTGGCTGCTAACCAGAAGATTTTCTATGCTTTTGTGGATCTTGAGAAAGCATTTGATAAGGTTGTAAGGAAGAAAATGTGGAACTGTTGCCGGGGTATGGTGTGGATGGTCATCACAGTGGGGTTGTGCAGTCACTTTACTGTGACTGTAAAGCCTGTGTCCGGGTAGGGCATGACCTCACCCATGTTTAGCGTCCAAACGGGCGTAAAACAGGGTTGTGTCATGTCTTCCTGGCTGTTCATACTGTATCTCGACAGCTGTTTAAAGAAGCTGAAAGATAGCTGTTTGGGTGTGAAATTGGGTGACATTAAAGTCAATTGTCTGCTGTATGCTGATGATGCAGTGCTTATTGCACCATCAGAGGCAGAACTGCAGGCATTAGTCACGTGTATGAAAGAAGAATGTGAAATTAATGGTCTCCGTTTGAATGCTAATAAACTAAGGTTCTGGTATTTGAAAGGGACGAAGAAAGAACGAAGTGCGAAATTTGGGTAAATCAGGAATGTCTAGAATAGGTGAATGAAATTGTATACTGGGTAGTGCGTTTAGCCGGGATGGAAGATGTGATTTAGATGTGGACAGGCGTGTCGCTGCCGGGAAGAAAGTCAATGGTGACCTGACTGCGTTAATCAAAAGGCAAGGCGTTGTGAAAAGTGCACGCCTTGCAATACATAACGCAGTGTTGGTACCGACTTTGTTATATGGCAGCGAAACCTGGATATGCCAGAGGAAGCATAAAAGCAGGTTGAATGTAGTGGAGATGCGATCTCTTCAGAAATGTGCGGCCTTACCATGGCTGACCGAAAGCAAAACGAAGAGATTCGCAATATGGCAGGTTTGAAAGATGACCTTGTCTCAAAAATGGATAAGGGCGTGCTTCGATGGTTTGGGCACGTTAAGCGAATGAGTGAAGACCGAATGGTGAAGAAAATATATAGCGCGAAAGTTAATATTAAAAGGTGTCGAGGTAGACCGAGACTAACTTTCGAAGACCATGTGAGCAAATTGCTCGAAGAGGTGAGGGTCAAGAGTACTCGGATACCTAGACGTGCATGTATGAAGAAGATGATGAATCTGAAAGAAGCGAAAGAAGTATGTAGGGATCGTGACACTTGGCGATCTGTTCTCTGGCTACCCCGTCAGGGATTGTGCGTGAAGATAAATAAATAAATATCAACTTATGTCTATCGGAACGGAAGTGGGTTTGAATGCGCCATTATCGATGTAATTTACTACAATTAAATCTATTTGTACGAGCCTAGGGTTCGAGCTCAGGTCTTTTGACTCGAATTCCATTCAATCAGTTACTCGACTATTTTGACTTCTACAATTAAGACTAACGTTCAAATAGGGATAAATATAATATTTTATTTGAATTTGTACCTAACTATATAATAAGCTGCAGGGTAAGTAATTCATTGCGCAAAGGAAGTCGAAAGCAATTCATTGTGCTCTGCATACTCTAATATGGTAATGGAAGAAGAATAAATAGGTAAGTAATATTACAAACACATCTGGGCAGTCCGATAAATACACATGTATTAGAAACATACGCGAATACTAAACGATATAAACTATTGTTTTTAACTTGTCTATTATTACGGATTCATAATTAAATGCAGGCCCGATACTTTTATTTTCTTTGTTTAACTTTAGAAACTAGACAATATGAACCAAGTTTAACGTTGTTTACTAAAACAAAATTGGGAGTTTGTGCAAACATCGGCAGCAAACCTGGCTTGGGTAAACTTTGAATTCCATGAATTTTTAAATTAAGCTACCAAGTTTCCGAACTACGCAGTATTTAAGGTATCTTGTTGACCATTTAAGCAAAATTAATTGACGTATGTTTTAAATTAATTTGAATGTCATGTGATTGGCATACGCACCAGCTGTGGTGTCATCAGCTCTGAGGTTCGGGTCTGATTTCTGGGTCAATTTAGAAAATTACTCTTTATATATATTCTCGGGTGTGGATGCATAGTTGACCTTCATTGTTTCCGATTCCATAACACAAGTGCTTTAGCTTCGTACTGAGAGCATATATAAGACCAAAGTATGTGATGTTGTCCCTAGACCCTAGACCACTGCCTACCCCAGTTTACTGGGAAATTAAGTTATATAATTGCATAAATTAAGTAAATTCAAATTAAATGTTTGAAGTTTAATTTTAAAGATTCAGTAAGTTTGTATTTCCCTTCATACCGATAAAGCTATTCAACTCAAATATAAAAATAAAAAAATATAAAATGTCTTCACGCAATTCCCAATACAGGGGTAGACAGAGGTCTAGTCTAGACAATTAAGTCGCTCTGACCCACCTTCCACCGAAGACATTTTCGGGACAACGTGACAGGTGGTGAGCCCGTCGCCGCCTTTTATGTCCAAGCCAACGATATTAATTCGTACATGAGTTTTTAGAAAAACCCATTTGTACGGCCACTTGAGGATCGAACTCGGCTATCGTGACTTACAACTCAAATAAGTACAAATAAATTAGTTTGAGTAAATTTTACGAACAACAAATTAAAATAGTCACGATAGCCGAGTGGTTGGGTGGTCGGAATTTAGAGTCAAGTGACCCGAGTTCGATCCCCAGGTGTCAGGCTCGTACCAATGGGTTTTTCAAAAACTTATGTACGAATTATCTCGTTGGCTTAAATTCTCTATAGGCTCATCTTGTCACGTTGTCTAAATAAGCTACTGATTGGGACCGGCTCATCATCACAGATAGGACGATTCTGACAAAGAAGCCCGATATCGTGTTGTTGAACCGGGCACAGTCGAGGGTATTTTTGGTGAACATTACCATCTCTTATGATGAGAACCTCCTGAGGGCCGAAACAGAAAAAAAAAGACAAAATATCACGAACCGATTTGTGGGGTGGTGTGCCGACTTAATATCCCGATAGTCGTCTCTGCGAATGGGTTAATCCCAGTCAGTCTAAATATTTATTTACTATATTTATGTATTAGTATTTATTACGTATACATTATTTGTTTTATTTTTATTTTTATGCATATAAAAACACAACCTAACTATAATAAATAGAACAAATACATAAAATGTAACAAATACCCCAAGATATAACAATAATAAATAAATAAACACATAAGAACACCATCACATGGGTCGGATCCCAAAGTAAGCAGTTATGTTACGTTGAATCAGAAACTTCGAAGGTTCCAAAACCACCCAGACCAGAGACAATAGAAATTTTTTTTAAAATATTTTTTCAAAAACAGATTTTATCTGATTTATTTATAAACTTTACGATAGCCTTTTTTTTTTTTATGTTGTGAAAGCAATAATTAAATTGATTATTTTCTGTCTTACTAAATGTCAATGAGTTTAACGATAATCTTATATTAATTTAACTACCAGTGAGTATTTTTTCAAGAATTCTATCTCAGTTTGTTCGACACTACACCTCGTACCATTTCACTAATCATGGAGGCATCACTAAGAAATAGTTTATCGGATTTAATGGATGTATTTAACAAGAGAATGGCGAATTTCGAAGAAGAGTTGCGTAAGGCTCCTAGTTCTCCCACAAACACTGAATCTTTAGCTGCAGACTATGCTTCCTTTAAGAAATTTATTGTGGACGTCTTAAGCAGTCTTCAACAGCAAATGGAGCTTCTCGGAATGTTGACCAACTTGAGATGCGCAGTCGCCGGAAGATGCTGCTGATCCACGGAGTGCCAGAAGAAACTAAAGAGGAGCCTGTTACAGTTGTCGTCAAAGTGTTAAACAACCAGCTTAAATTCAGCGCCTTTTCGGCTAATGATATAAAACGATGTCATCGCTTGGGCCGAGCAGCTGCGCATAAGACTAGACCAATCTTGGTGAAACTACATGATGTTGTTCTTCGTGACAAAATTTGGTATTCTAAATCTACACTTAAGCGTTCAGGTATTACATTATCGGAGTTTCTTACTAAACAAAGACATGATGCATTCATGGCCGCCCGTGATAAGTTTGGGATATCCAACTGTTGGACTAAAGAAGGATATGTGTTCGTTGCAAAATCTGATGGTTCCCGTCAACGCATCTTTTGCGACGTCAGCAAAATGGATTACCAATTGACTACGGTGAAAACTGGTGTCGTGAAAAGTACTATGGGTAAGGCCAAACGCGGTGCTACCATCAAAAAATGATTGTCTTATTTATAATGCTAATGTGCTTATTAAATATAAGTAAATAAGTGAATATTTGAATATTGAATAGTTACTTCTTCACTAAATTTGTCATCGAAATTTTACTTAACTACAATTTGTTTTTTATATAAGGAAAAGTGTTTTAAATTTATTGTTTTGCAATCATATTTTTTATTTTTGCTGTTTGATAGTATTAAGTATTAAGTTTATTCTGTTTTAATCTGAGGGTTGTATAACAAAACTACTAGGTAACTTTAGAACCTTAAGTCAATGTCAAATGACATGAATGAAGTCTATGTCAACTGACAATGTCAAATGTCAAATTTCAAATGTCAAATGCTACTTTTTGAGTGTGTTATACTAATTGCGTTCCATTCTATCAACTTACTTATTTTATATGTATATTTTATTTTGTGGTTTATGTTGGTTGTGACTTTATGATAAATAATAAGTTATTTATAAGAATGTTAGCAAGTGTAGCGACAAATTTGTTTTTACATACAATTTGGTAACACTCAACTGTTAGATGTATATGACTTGTTTTTTTTTTCTCCCACTATTTATTACTTTTTAATATTTTTTAAACTTTATATTAATTTTTATTAATTTACTTATTATATATATTTTATTGTCTTTTTCAGATGATAGTAGTCACCTTGAAAGTTCTTTCTCAGCTTTTTAGCGGTTCTTGTAGTGGTTCTCATAGTTTCCAGCATCTCTCTGAAACTCTCGTATCGCAGTTTTCTGATGTTCCCAAAAATTTCAATGTAATTCACATAAATGCCCCGAGCATTCCGGCTCATTTCCCAGATATGCTGGCGACCTTCAATTATAAGCATATTCATGCAATTCTTATATCTGAATCTTGGCTTAAGCCCTGTTTACCTTCAACTTATTACTGTTTACCTGGTTTCCAAATTATTCGAAATGATCGTACATGGGGAGGTGGTGAGGGTGTTGCCATATATCTTCGTGCACATATTCCTTTCTCCATTGTTGATGTATCGGCACAGCCCCCACCATCTGGTGCAGGTGAACATCTTTTAATTGAGATAGAGCTTCATCATACTAAAACTCTTCTTGGTGTGTACTACTGCCCTTCTTCAAAAATAGATTTCTTCTTAGCCTTTGAAAAAGTTCTTGAAAATATCACTCCATCTTATCCACATACTATAATAATGAGTGATTTCAACACTTGTATGCTTAAATTACACTCGCGCAAACACTCCTATTACCGATTCTCGATTATGCAGACACATGCTATCTGAATCTAAATGAAGAACTGCTTAATAATCTTGAGCGCATTCAGAATCTCTGTATACGGTTCATATTTGGACTCCGAAAATATGACCATGTTTCCGAACATCGCGAAAAACTCAAGTGGCTGCCAATTCGCTTTCGCAGGAATATTCACATTCTGTCTCTTTTATACTGTGTTCTATTCAATCCTGCTACCCCTCCTTATCTCAAAGAGCGGTTTGAGTTCCTCCGTGATACCCACGACCACTCTCTTCGTTCGGGTCACAACCTAACCTTAAAAATTCCTTCCCACAATACTTCCTTCTATTCTAAATCCTTCTCTGTTGAAGCGGTTAGGCTCTGGAATTCATTACTGCTTCAGATTCGGCGGGCGCAATCTCTAGATCATTTTAAATCACTCCTCTATGTCCACTTCTATCCACCCTAAGTATTCATTACATTTTTATTCATGTGGCTTTTGTCTATTATTTTACTTGTCTATTTTTTCGTATATTTCTTTCTGACTTTTAGTATGTATATATAATGTGTATATGTATGTATGTGTATATGTATATTATATATTAGAAATTTTTCGTACACCTCACCCTCTTCTCGCAGGTCATTGTATCCTCTGCAACGTGGTTGCCGGAAAGAAATCGCTTTAAAGCGATAAGGCCGCCAATTGTACCTTAATTATTTTTTGTATGTCGTTTGTTCATTTAATGTTTTTGGTGTATAATAAAGCATACTTCAATAATTCATTCATATTATATATATATATATATATATATATATATATATATATATATATATATATATATATATATATATATATATATATATATATATATATATATATATATATATATATATATATATATATATATATATATATATATATATATATATATATATATATATATATATATATATATATATATATATATATAGCTACGTAATTACGAAACAAAGATAGATTAAGAAACACTAACGATAAACGATTGGATCATCTATGTCAATAAAACTATTTGATTTGATATCTTTCAATGTTTTTAATTAGCCGTGTATTTAGAAATAATTCGACAAACTATGAGCGTAGGCATCGTGTTTGTTGGATTCACGGTGCTCGTCACTCTAACTTATTATTCAACCGCAATGAAAAGGCATTGTTTGTTCGTTGTCGGCATTCGGTTTGTTTGCCGAAAACTATCAAGTAAGAAACTATCGATTTAGTCTATATATGTAAATAATATAGCAGTGTCTGTTACTTTTTCATTTCAAATTAACAGCTTTTCACTGAATGCTTATGAAAGTATATATGATACTTACGTAAAAAACTCAGTTACAAAACATTTTCTCTGTTTGTCTGTGTATTTGTTCCGGCTAATCTTTGAAATGGCTGGAACATAAATATAAAAAAAAATATCTTCACGCAATTCCCAATACAGGGGTGGACAGAGGTCAAGTCTAGACAATTAAGTCCCTTTGACCTACCTTCCACCGAATATATTTTCGGGACAACGTGACAGGTGGTGAGCCTGTCGCCGTCTTTATGTCCAAGCCAACGATGAAATTCGTACATAAGTTTTTGAAAAACTCATTGGTACTGTCACCTGGCGATCGAACTCGGGTCTCTCGACTCGAAATTCCGACCACCCAACAATTCGCCTATCGTGACTATATGTGAATATTTATCTTTGTGCTTGAATACCGGTCACGTTGTAGCAAGTGAAAAGTCTGCATCGGAAAACATACAGAAAATAACTACACCTTTCGTCTAGACCTTTGCCTATTTTAGTATAAGAAATTGCCTGATTAAAAAAATAAATAAATATGAATGCAAGTACCGTTTGCTGGAACATTAGGTCGGCTACAAGCAGACCACCGGTTACGATGTCCCAAAAAAACTTTGATGGAAAGTGGATCGATAGGCTTTCATTGACAAGACTTAGGCGTACCTCAATATGGAACTTTTGTGAAGATATAAACGAAGTATAGATCTATGGCAATAGTAAGGCGATGTAAAACTAGGAAGTGCTTGCCACGTTACTCGTGGGCTTGGGTGGATTGATTCCCGAGTTTGACCAATAAGTTTTATTGACATGTATGTTTTCATTAATTTCATTTCAGTATTTGGAATCGAATGAAGATATAAAGAAATCGAATAAAACATACTTAAAATTTGTGAAATGTTGATGGAGCGTGAAAATTGATTACTAAACACAAGTCAGTCGAGACAGAACAATGTTCGTAGACGTATTTATATAAAGAACTTTCTCACACATTGACATCCGTTTAATGTATGTAGATATACACTAAAACACAGGTTAAAGTGTCTGCATTTCAACCTTTATCAGTTGTATGATATGAATTTCAAATAGCTTGCAATAAAAATAAATATATAATATTAATCCGGTATTAATATTTTATCAAGATGTGCGCCATACTGAAGCGTAGAATTATAAAAATAAAATACGATGGACTTTTCTAGAGTAACGTTCGTCTTCTCTAAGTTAATAATTAAAAAATAATTTTGATAATAAAAATTATACAGTTAAAGTTTTTTATTGCGTTTATACTTAAATTGTTTGATGCAATCTATTATCATACCTGTGGAAAGTTATTGTGATTTTTAAGACTTCCCTTAGACACTTAAAGAATTCCTCTAGTTTAGTTAGAGAAGAAAGGGGAGTGATATTATTCTTACGCCAATCCCAGACGGTCTCTAAAAATGTTTGAAATTAATAATTTCAATTAATCAATATTAAGTTAATAAATTGTTTGAGATACTTAAATTTTAACACATTTTCACCCCTTTTCCCAATAATTGAGGTAGTCTGAAGTCTAGACAATTCAGTCCTGTCATCCCATTTCAGTCCTATCAACTAAGCTATCGGGTCGTCATAACAAATATACGAGTTTGAATAGTATAGAAACAATAAAATTACCAGACATTGACATAACTTTCATATCTATCTTTATCATGTCACTTATCTGATAAATCACAATCTTTTACGTATACAATTATAGAAGAAAGACAAGCAGAAGGTATAATTAATCTCTCCCGCTTCCACTCACGAACATTCGATTCCGATGTGCTCATCTGGCTCTAGCGGGATACGATAAAGTTTACGACTCTTATACTAGACTAGATGCACCGATTCGTGCGGCGGTGAGACGTCATTGGATGGAGCAGCTCGGGTGTGATTTATGTCTCGATACGAGCATACAAGGACTCTGCAGACCCTCTACGATTATATAAGTTTAACGATAAAACTGTCTTCATGCGCATGCTTATATGAATTGAGGTAAGAAATAGTTTAGTTATCACAGTATTTTTTTTAGTGCAAGTAGATAGGTGAATTTTACATCTATCAATGTTCAGTTGTGGGTATAGTTTTGCATAAGGCCTGTAAATAGATTAGATTAGATTAGATTAGACGGGCTGATCCCCGCAACTCCACGACCCAGCGCGTATTTTGCGTATGGGCAGGATTATCTAAGCTTACTCGAGCCAACCCAGCTCCTCAAGAAATCCCAGCAGCCCTTTGAGGTTACCGGTAACCTCGAAATATGTAAGTAGATAAAGGCTGTAAATTTACTTGAAATAATAATTAATAAATAAAAAATTGGAATGCTTACTATAGGTTACGTGATGTATATACACCAATATTTACGGTGCCGCCATCTTTATGGTCACGGGTTCCCGAAGTGAAGTGAATATTAATCTGTTTTTATCTTCATGTCTGTGTTCAATTATTGTCACTTTCATAAATTTAATCTACTTTTATTTCCATTTCCAAAAATGGGGTAGTCAGTCTAAACAACGAAGACCTATCGATCATCTTTCACCAAATACTTTTTGGGACAACGTGACAGGTGATGAGCCTCTTTCCGTCTTAGCTTCCAAGTCATCAGTACATACATACGTTGCATACATACATAGCTACATGTTACATACATAATATTTATAAATATATATAAACATTCATATTTATCACAGAAATATTTACCCCTACTGAAATTCGAACCCGTATCCCTCAGCTTCGAAAGCAGGGTCACTACCAACTTAACTATCGGATCGTCTCATCAGTATTCAGATACTACAGATACTTTAGATGATATAAATCGTTCTAATGCCATTATCAACTTATATCTATCGGGACGGAAGTGGGTTTGAATGCGCCATTATCAGTGTAATTAACTTCAATTAATGCGCATGCATCGTAATTAATGCCCCTCTCGTGATACCTGAGCTGACATATTCGTACTGAAGCGGTTCGAATCTTAGACGATTTAATTGATTAATGTCCATATGCCTTACATTAGCTAACATAATAATAATTACCATAGACGACCTCAGTGCACGAGTGGCGTACTGACCGATTTTCATGGTGTCGCCAGCTCTGAGGTGGGACCTCAGGGTCGAATTCCCGGAGGGGTCCATGTAGGATACCACTTTTTCACCATTTTCTAGAATCTGTATATTTGGTGTCCCCGTACCTTCGTTGTTTCCGCTTTCCTAAAACAAATGCTTTAAAATTGACGTACGTATGTTTTAACTTAATTTAACTTGACGATTTTCATGATGTCTCCAGCTCTTAAGTCCCGGGATTGATCATCAATTTAGAAAAGAATTTAACTTTTTAAACTGTCTCGAGTCTACTCGTTTGCTGTACTTTCATTGTTTCTGGATCCATGGTATAAGATGTTGTTCCTATCTATGTACATATTTATTATTCTATTTATGGATTTAAAATGTATAACTGCGGTAATAATTTCGGGTTCGAATCCCGCTAGGTAAATAATTTGTATGTGAATATGAATGTTCGTACTCGAATCATGGACTTTTACATGTATTTATAAATAATTACCTATGTAAAAACACATTTTTCAGACAGCTTGGATATTATGACGGCAACGGCTGACCACCTGTTGTCCCAAAATAAGCTTCAGCAAAAAGTTACGAGTCAAAAGACTTAAGTTCGATCTTCATGCGGCAGGGTTTTCCAGAAACTTATGTACGAATTATTTTGTTGGCTTGGACATTAAGACGGCAACGAGCTCATCAACCTTTCACGTTGACCCAAAAATATCTTCGCTGGAAGGTGGGTCGAAACGACTTAATTGTCTAGACCTCTGTCTACCCCTGTATTGGGAATGGCATGAAGTAAGTCAATATTTACCTTGATAACGATAAAGCTATTCAACTCAAATAAGTACTAACAAATAACCTTGAGTAAATTTACCGAACAACAAATTAATCGGTAAAATCAAAGTTTCATAATTTAGTTTCTAGCTCTTGAGATGCAATTATAAAAAAATAACCTTTTTTATAATTTCAGCTCTAGACTTGTGAGTGGTTTTCTTTATTCGAAATTTATTTTCTACGGTTTCTAGTAGCATTAAAAATTTAAATTTGCGGAATTAATAAATAAGCGACTGTATTTTATTGGCGAGTCCGTGTAAAGTTGGACCTACTCGTACTTCGCAACCCAAGTTGATTGCTAAGACTACTTACTTCCTACTTAACTGAGGATGTCTCGAAAATATTCGTTATTACAGAAATGTAGAAAATTGTTTTAGTAGCGTATTTTTTTTTTGATACAACGTAAAGTTATGTTATATATTCGAAGTTTCTTTCGCCGGTTTCTCACTCTCCTTCAGAGGAACATCGGAGGAAGTTACGGAACTGTCGTAGATTTATAGAAAACATTTAAGAATTGAACCTCCTTTTTTTTTGGAGTCTTCCCAAAGTGAACGATTTTGACATGTAAAGTTTACGTTCTTAAGTTCTATTCCCTATACTGGGATAGACAGAGTTTAATATAATTAAGTCCATTCAAAACAATTTTTTTTTTCGTCACAACATGACTGTTGGTTAGTCTATTGCTGTGTTTATGTGCAAAACAACGATATTAATCTTAGAAAGTTATAAAAATCGATTGGTACGAGCCTACCAACTAGCGACCTTGACATCTCTTAAAATGTGTCTTCTAAAAATCAGTGTTTTTTAATTATAACCAATTCTTCGTCATTATTAGCAGGCCTAGACTGAAATATAATATAACAGAATAGAACATTATAGAATATAACAGAATAGAACATTATAGAATATAACAGAATAGAAAAAAATATAAAGCAGAAGTAATTCATACAAATCAACAATATCATTAAGTTTAAAAAATAAAATAAACAAGTGACATTGTTGCGAATAGAGGTTATGTCAGCATGTGCTATGTGAGTATGATCTCACTCAGCGCTGAATTTTAGCCAAGATGAGCATAATTTTATCGTTTAGTCTAATATTAACGTCAGTTATACTAAAAATAAAACAATCAATTGTATCTATGTAATTGTATATATCTGTCAATCTACATTCGACAGCTACGCCTAAATTTATGTTAAACTCGATGTATGAAGACTAATTTTTATGCCGTTACCACATGGTTTACTTATCCGGAATGATTGTCGTCAGTTCAACCTTTTTATCTTTGTTGAAAGGATATAAGAGTTAATTTAGAAACTGGGATGAAGCTAAAAATATTTAACATACATTCTATGAAATTCACGTCATAATTACACGAACAACTGTTACGAAAATATCACTGTTTCTTAAAAACAAACATATATTTAATTTAGTAGCAATAGCGTTTAGAAAAATGGCGAGCAAGTGTGTATTTTATTACATGGACAAGCCAAACATATTTGTCTTAAGTTTAAAGTTAATAAAATGGTGATATTCCATATAAGCAAGACTATATTTTATCTTCACGTTATTTCCTATACTGGGTTAGGCAAAGGTCTAGACAAAATCATATATTCATATATATATATATATATAAGTATTATTTAATCAACAGAAGGGTGTGGTTTTCATCGCGATAACGTTAGACCTCACACATCTTTAGCCACTCAGCAAAAATTAAGAGAGCTTGGCTGGGAGGTGTTAATACATACGTTTGCTCCTGACCTCCCTCCTTCAGATTTCCACCTGTTTCGGTCTCTTCAGAATTCTTTAGGCAGTGTCAGGTTAACATCACGTGAGAACTTTTTATTAACAATAACTCCCTACAAAATGGCAAAAAGAGGTTCTGTTAATAAAACATTACATAAACTGTATTAAAAATGTTGTGAATTTTCTTAAAAAATGCGAAGAAACTTTTTCCTGAATCTATTATATTCAGGTTGTTGTTTTATTCAAAGATTACAGCTGCTAATCTATCTATCTAATCCAAATAAATAAATCAAAGGATATTATACTGTATATTACATACAAATATGTAATAAAATACTTTTCTTAAAGACTGTTTTCTTAAATATGTAATAATACTATTCTTCTGGTATTGCAGGTGTCCATGGGCGGCGGTAATCACTTACCATCACGGAAGACACCTGCTCGTCCCCCCCCCCTATGCTAGCCCGATACATAAATAAAAATACTATCGTATATTCTATAGTACATGATACTATTTTAATAGCTAACTGAACCACGCTGAAGCGTGTTCGGGCTTAACTAGCAAATAATGAAATCTCAATGAATACATGAATTTTTCACGAGAACATTTCTGCATACCGATACAGAGCACGCTCCTGTCAAGTCTCTATTCTAATAGAGTTAATGTGTTTGAATGTACTTGGCTGTATTCTACGATGTGGTTGATGAATATTTCATGTCCTGGCTCACAAGCATATGAGTGTGGAAGCATTACTTTACAATTTGATACCAATTTCATGGAACGAAAATATTTTTTTTACTAAAATTATGGTGACTAGTATATAAGGTGTAAATTTTTATATGTTCACCCAATTTTCTATACAGGGGTATCTACCCCATTTTTCTAGATTATGAAATCTCTTTACACATATTTGGGACAACGTGACCAGTGACTTTATCTCTGCTGGTACGTATTGAATTTGGTTAATTTTTTTCAATAAAAGAAAGTTATACTAAGCCTCATTTTTCGCCTTAGGCATGACTAATGCTCCTGCAGCTTTTTGGTGATTAAACATTTACCATCACCTCTTGTTTATTTTATCGCCTCTGCCATAAAAATAATGCTACCGATTGTCAATTATCTCATTAATTTAAACAACCTAAGCTTGTATTAATGTAAATTTATTTATTGGTATCGTTTTTTTTATAGAAAAGGCCGACAAACGAGCAGGCGGCTCACTTGATGGTAAGTGATTACCGCCGCCCATGAACACCCGCAATACCAGAGGCATATCAGATGCGTTGCCGGCCTTAGAGTGTCCCCCACCCCAAATCGGGTTAGGGGGGTGTGTGGGCCTCGGGTTACCTGCACTCACCAGACGAAACGCAGAAGTTTGTTAGACTTCTACTTCACGCCGGTATTCTGTGAGGTCGTGGTACTTCCCCGGTCGAGCCGGCCCGTTCATGCAACAACAAAAGCTGATTTGTTGCTCTACCACTGTTAAAAATCGTAATTAAATATTTTTGTTACGCACCCAATGCGAGGTCTATACAAATGATATGAATCCTAGGCCTGTAGTGTCTAAACACTGACAATAAGTATTCAATATATATTTTCTTTTCTTTTTCATTTAGCAAAAAAAAAATAGCGATGTGTCAATTAAACTGTTTTCTTATAACTATATTCAATGCTATCGATTATGCGGAATTGCCTGAAGATATTACGCGAATACATGTGATTTAAGTTTTTTCGTAACAGACGTTGTAATTGGTATTTCGGAATCTACTCTAACGATTCGGGCAATATTTTGAATTATGACAATAATATATTACTTTCCCAGTTTATCTAGATATGTTTTATTGCTATTATGAATACACAAAAGAATCATAAACATATGTCTTGTACACATAAGTATATGAAGGCATTTATCACAATGTTCTCGTATTG